>CM032633.1:5020283-5245917 GCA_019097785.1 Fraxinus excelsior | reverse complement strand
GGAGGTCCAGGTTTAGTGTGACTTTTCAACTGGCTATTTGATAAGCTTTGTGAAGAGAAGGCGTCATGGGGAATTTATTTATACTGGTGTCAACCGAAAGCAAAAATTTCATAATCAGGATTTCATTTTGCTTTTGCTTTTTGTTTGATTATTTCTTTGCTTACATTAGTCCTTTTTTTTTTTTTTTTTGGCTTACATTTGGTATTCACTGTTCGGTAGATGGTCATTCTTGCAAAGTTGCTAGGACAATTGTAAATATTAATCAATTTTGTAAATAGCTTATCCAAAGAAATTGAGATTTTTGTTAGTATTAATATTGATGATCGTAATTATATGCACGTGTCTACGCAGTTTTTTTCGAGTATATGTAGATGCATATGATTTTCTTAATTAATAAATAGATTTACCAAAACAGAAATTATTTTCGATTTTTCAATATGGTAAATACCAATGAAAATTGCATCCTAAGAAATGTGTTCTTAAAAGAAGAGGTTGGTACCAAGTGGTTCGGATTGGACATCTTGAAAAATTGATCATAGCGAAGGAAATGAATGAGAATGTTTTGGTATCCACCGTAATTCATTGGTGGTGAGGATGTTTCCATTAAATAGAAGAATTAGTTACAAGGATTACAATGAATGAAAATGAAGCTGATCTGGGAAACAAATTCTAACTAATCTTATCTCCTAAAATATTGGTAGATCCCGTATTATGCTTATCCTTAACAGCCCCCCTCAAGGTCAGCGTTGGTGTAGGTCGAACGCAGAGCTTGGAACGAAATTCCGAGAAGAGAAGACGAGACAGACTTTTTGTGAACACATCCGCAACCTGAAGATGGGAAGGAACATGCTGAATTCGAACAGCATTAGAGAGAACAAGTTCCCTGACAAAGTGATAGTCCAGATCGATGTGTTTGGAACGTCTATGAGAAACGGGATTTTGACTCAAGAAGATTGCGCTCTTATTATCACAAAGCAGTAGAGGGCAAGACTTCATGGAGATATGTAAATCTTGAAGGAGATGATAGAGCCATTTAACTTCGGCTGTAGCAAGTGCTAATGCTCTATATTCTGATTCACAACTGGAACGAGATACCGTAGGTTGTTTCTTTGCACTCCAAGAGACCAAATTATCACCAAGGTAGATGCAGAAACCTGAAGTAGAGCGTCGAGTATCCGGGCAACCAGCCCAATCGGCATCAGAGTAGGCAACAATGTCGGATGAGGAAGTTGAAGTGAAAGATAACCCGTAGGGAAGGGTGCCCTTCACATAGCGAAGAATTCGCTTGAGTGCTTGAAAGTGAAGATCTGTAGGAGCTTGCATGTATTGACTAACAGAGTTAACAACATGGGCAAGATCCAGCCTAGTGATGGTCAAATATTGCAAAGCACCCACTAAGGAATGATAAAGAGTTGGGTCCTCAAAAGGAACACCATCTGATGACAAGCGTTGAGCAACAACCATGGGCGTGGATACAGGCTTGGCATCAAGTAACTGGGACTTGGAGAGGATATCAGTGGCATACTTACTTTGACTTAAGAATAACCCCTGAGATGACCGAACAACTTCAAGGCCAAGGAAGAAATTTGGTGGCAAAGGTCTGGTGAAGCTGAGCAACAAAGTCATTGATGAAGGATGAGTTGTCGCCTGTAATAATAATGTCATCGACATAGAGAAGAAGGTAAATAATACCATGCGGCCGAGAGAGTACAAACAATGAAGGATCTGCCCGACTACAAAGAAATCCAAACTGTTTGAGGAAGGAACTGAACCGATGGAACCAAGCCTGAGGAGCTTGCTTGAGACCATAGAGTGCCTTGTTGAGCTTGCAAACATGATTAGAGAAGGCAGGAGTAACATATCCTGGTGGTTGTTCCATAAAAACCTCTTCCTCAAGGTAACCGTTGAAGAATGCGTTCTTGACATCCAACTGATGTAAAGGCCAATTCCGAGATACAGCGAGGGAAAGGACAACACGGACTGTGGTAGCCATAACAATAGGACTAAATGTGTCTGTGAAATCAAGGCCCGATTGTTGAGTGTATCCTTTGGCAACCAAACGAGCTTTGTAGCGATCAATAGAGCCATCAGAGAGATACTTGACACGAAAAACCCACTTAGAACCCACAATATTTTTATTAGTTGGCCGAGGGACAAGAGTCCAAGTGTTGTTGGTGGCAAGAGCACACATTTCCTCATCCATGGCAGCTAACCATTGAGGATGCTTGGCAGCAGATTTATATCCCTTAGGTTCCTTGACAGTGAGCAAGGCATGAAGTAGAGGAGTATCTGGAATGGAACAGAGATGAGCTTGCTGTTTGGGACGAAATATACTAGCTTTGGCTCGTGTGGTCATTGAATGAGTATTTGAAATAGAGACAGGTGCTGGAGTAACAACTGGGGGAGGAGAGTTACTAGTGTTAGAAGAAGCAGCTGGCTGAGCATCAAGGACATGGCTCAATGGCGTTGCATGAACCTGTAAAGGAGAATGCACCTGCACAGGAAAGTCCACAAAATCAGTAGCACAAGTGGCACAGGGGCCAGGTGCGAGTGGAGGACAATGGAGCCGGGTTAGACACAGGAGAGGGGGTCACACTATGGTTAGACTCGGTGAAACTAAAAAATTGGAGATTTTGGGTGGCCTGGGATGAAGATCCATGCATGGGAAAAATTAATTCATCAAACTTAGCATGACGAGTAATAAAAACACGTTGGCTTTGAGGATCTAAACAACGAAAACCTTTATGCGACATGCTATAACCTAAGAAGATACAAGGCAAGCTGCGAAAAGAAAATTTATTAGTAGCATAATCACGTAGATAAGGGTAAACAAGGCAACCAAACGGGTGAAAGTTTTCATAATTGGGAGCTTTACCGTGCAAAACCTCATATGGAGATACACTACTTAGAACAGATGTAGGCAACCGATTGATAGTAAAGACCGCAGTGTGAAACGCATCAACCCAAAGTCGAGTAGAAACATGGGAAGCAAAAATCATAGATAGACCTGTTTCAGTGATATGGCGGTGTTTTCTTTCAGCCCTTCCATTTTGAGAGGGTGTATATGGACACGACATTTGGTGATGGATGCCATGAGAACGAAGGTGAGCTTGAAAACGCAAGCTATTGTATTCGGCCCCCTATCAGTTTGTAAAATTTTAATTTTTTTGGAGAATTGATTTTCAACAAAGGCTTGAAAGATAAGAAAAACTTCAAAAAGATCGGATTTTAAGCGCAGAGGATAAAACCATGTGAAGCGAGAGTGATCGTCGATGAAAGTAACATAATAAAGAAAACCCATATTGGATGTAATAGGGGCAGGGCCCCAAATATCACTATGCATCAAGCCCAATATTTCAGTGGAACGGCCAGTGTTGTCAGTAAATGGGAGGCGATGACTCTTGGCATGTTGGCACGGAGAACAGATAGTTGGATTAGGGAGCAAGGAAGTGACAGATAAAAGACATTTTTATTTAATAATGAAATCGTTACATGAGAGACATGACCCAAACGGGCATGCCATAATTCATAAGAGGCACGCAAACGATTATTCCTAATAACAGAAAGAAAAGCTTGGTTGATGCGTTCCAACACATAAAGTCCTCCACTACGCTTGCCGGTTGCCACCACCTGACCTGTGGCTTGGTTCTGCACAGTAAAATTATCATGAGTAAATGTGACAGAGAAAGGAAAATCATGGGTCAACTTACTAATAGATAAGAGATTTTTAGTTAACTGGGGAACGACCAGAACATCAAGAAGCTTCAGGTTTGGAGTTGGAGAAAAAGTACCAGTATGAGAGATGGGAATAGAGGCTCCATTACCAACCATTACACAATCCTTACCTGAATAAGTGTCAGTCGTGTCTAACTGAGTGGAATCCGGTGTCATGTGTGCCAAAGCTCCAGTGTCAATGTACCAATCAGAGGCCGAGCCATCAGTGATAGAGGATTTTGTGAAAGCTTCGGCAAGTTGAGCTGAAGGATTAGATCGAGAATAACGATCTCTACAGCGATCAGCAGTGTGCTCTCCTTTGCAAATCTGGCAGCGTGGGACAAAGCGCTTCTTTCCACCAGATTGTGGACCACCTTTGCCACGGCCTTTACCCTTGCCGCCATTGCCTTTGTGCTGGAAACCAGAAGAGAAGCCACGAGAGGCAGTGAAGGCAGAAACAGAACCAACAGGTGGATCCCCCAATGAACGATGAAAAATTTCATATCCTTCAGCTTTGGGAACAATGTCTCGGAAAGTAGGCAGCGGAGAAAGAGACATTTACATGGTTGAAAAAGTGGAATATTCTGGACCAAGACCCCAGAGATACCAATGAACCTGATCAGTTTCATCCACGGGGCAACCCATAGCATCAAGTTGATCACAAATGGTCTTGAAGGCACGAGAATACTCGGGAATAGAACGAGAACCACGCTTGATGAGCTGTAGATCATCCTTCAGGCGAAGCTCACGTGTTTTAGACTTATTGCTGAAGGAATTTTCAAGTGCTGACCAGATGGCACTCGAGGAAGTAAGGTCGACAACAACCGAAAGAGCCTCCTCCGATAGAGAAGAGAGTAGTAGACTAACGATGCGCTGATCTGTTTTTCGCCAGTCATTATACAGTGGATTCGACTTAGTATTGGAGCCCGAAGAGATGGTCTTGGCAGGAGCCGGAAGAGAGCCATCAATATAACCAAAAAGATCTTGACAGAGAAGGAGGGGATGAACCTGACTACGCAAGAGAAGGAAATTTGTGGAGGAGAGCTTGATGGTGATCATGTGCACCATTGTGTTGAAGGAAAGGACTGAAGAATCATAGGCCATTTGGATCGGGGGAGTGTTAATCCAAATTATGCTCTGATACCATGAGAATGTTTTGGTATCCATCGTAATTCATTGGTGGTGAGGATGTTTCCATTAAATAGAAGAATTAGTTACAAGGATTACAATGAATGAAAATGAAGCTGATCTGGGAAGCAAATTCTAACTAATCTTATCTCCTAAAATATTGGTAGATCCCGTATCATGCTTATCCTTAACAATGAACCCATCGGTCTATGAAAAAAGGAATTGGACTGGACCCGAATTGATGAGTTTTGGGTCGATCATTTTTTTTTGATTATTTTATACTTTAGAGTGTGTCTGGGCGCACAGTCAATTACAATTCGGACCATTAATGAATTTTTAATTGAACATAATATGACAACATTGCAGTACTAAAATCAGGTCATAACACTCCAAATTCCCAATTTACCCTCCTCATTCCCAATTTGATGTGAGAGAGTTGTTAACTTTGCACATTGAGGGATAACATGGTAATTCATTTCCAAAGTTAGGACAAACCTGCAAGACTTTAACCATCAGTGACCTTTGTGATTTGACCCAAAAATTGATTTTGAATTGCCAAAATCACTCCCAGACACCGCCTAAGAAGTATATCGTTATATAAATTTTATTTATTTACCTTCATACTATATTTAAATAATAAAAGTTTCATTTATTCTGAAGATGATGTATGAACTTGTACAAATTAAGATTTCATAAAGGGATTATAGAAAAATAATTCTAGAATTGAACCAAAATTTGATCTAATTATAAGAATTGGATTACAATAATTCGGTTCTCATTTTTAAAATCCAAAACTTGATCAAGTTCAACTAAAATCGAACTGAGTCGGGTGGGTTCGAATAAAAATTGCCCGCGTTGCATAGACTGATTCTGGGCTTTGGAATCCAAATTTCGACCCATCCCGCTACTAAAACCCTTTATATAACCTCAGAAGGAGCCAGTGGTGCCAAATATCGACTGGAATTCCCTCCAATTCTCCAAATCTTCCCAACTAGAAAAAGGAAAACGAAAGGGAAAGGGAAAATTCATTCCGTTGATAGAAAATTCTAAGCCTGATAATCATCACTGCAATCAGCTTCTGAAGAGAAGAATTCTTGAAGAAAAGAATAAGAAATGGGGAAAGATGAGGATGAGATGAGGGGGGAAATAGAGGAGCGGCTGATTAACGAGGAGTACAAAATTTGGAAGAAGAACACTCCATTTCTTTACGATCTGGTAATTACTCAAGCTCTTGAATGGCCGTCTCTTACCGTCGAGTGGCTGCCGGACCGGGAGGAGCCGCCGGGAAAGGATTACTTGGTCCAGAAGATGATTCTCGGGACTCACACTTCGGAGGACGAGCCCAATTATCTCATGCTGGCTCAGGTTCAGCTTCCCCTCGAGGATGCTGAGAACGACGCTAGACATTACGAAGATGACCGCTCAGATTTTGGGGGATTTGGCTGCGCCGACGGCAAGGTAGTATTTTTTTTTTATGTGAAATATTTTTTTTTTTTTAAGAAAAGAATAAATCCCTTCCTTGTGTTCCGTTCTATCGATTCAGGAATAAAAGTTCCATTGATATTACTACTCGGGTTTGAGAACGGAAATTGTTGTTAGGTTTAGCATTCGTTATTTGGTACTATGGAATTGGGGCCTCTAAATTAGTAGTAGAAATGATTCATTTCGTTCAAAATTGAATTGTGTTTCTTGAAATCCAATACCAAGGCTTCAAGCTTATGCTGCCAAATATGACATTTTTATTTTTACACGTCAAAGGGAAAGAAAAAAAATGAATCTTTGGTTGTGGAAAACAACAATTGATCTGGCGATGGCACCAAAAACTGATAAAGTAGAAAATTTCGTCAGTCCGGATAATTTGTGGAGATGGTACAGTTGCATGCTTGCATCTTAAAATTTGATGTTTTGGATTTGGATCAGCTTAAAATATTTCTTCGAATAATAGGCACTTTATTGTCTGTAGCTTTGTTGCCTCCTTGAGTTTTGGAATTCAGTCATGTATGTAATTGGGAATTGTTTTAGATACTACTTGACATTCTGCAATCTGGTTGATAAGTAAATAAAAAATAAAATTCAAACTTTTCCACAATCTCTCCCAACAAGAATAACCAGATTATAGTTTTGATCTAATATATGCTTTATTTGTTGTCCTCTTTCAAATTTACTCCGTCTTTGCGTAAATATTGATTTTTACACGTAAATGAGTTCTTTTCAGGTTTATGGTGCATAGGCCAAAAAGTCATTTACAATTACATAATGACTATGATTTTCCCGCAGGTGCAAATTATCCAACAAATCAATCACGATGGAGAGGTCAATCGGGCTCGATATATGCCCCAAAACCCATTTGTTATTGCCACTAAAACAGTTAGTGCAGAGGTCTATGTATTTGATTATAGCAAACATCCATCTAAGCCCCCTGTAGACAGTGCATGTAACCCTGATCTGAGGCTGAGGGGCCACAATAGTGAAGGGTATGGTTTGTCCTGGAGTCAATTCAAGCATGGTCATTTATTGAGTGGTTCTGATGATGCCCAAATATGTTTGTGGGACATCAATGCAACTCCCAAAAATAAGGCTCTAGATGCAATGCAGATATTTAAGGTATGATGTAAATAAAAAGCATGCTTATAAGTGCAATATTCTTGCTCTGATTTGTGATGTGTGATAAATTTATACATCTGTGATATTATTCCCAAGTTCATAATGCTGACATGCGTGGTTTTGTTGATAACAATCTAATATATGCTAAGATAGATTCATGAAGGAGTTGTCGAAGATGTAGCATGGCATCTCAGGCATGAGTACTTGTTTGGTTCAGTTGGGGATGATCAGTATCTGCATATATGGGATCTCCGTTCTCCATCAGTTAGCAAGCCTATTCAATCTGTAGTTGGTCATCAAAGTGAGGTGGGTGTCATTATTTCCTATTCACTTGAAGGATAAACATATTGGAAATATTCCTGTGAGACTGTTAGTACTACATAAATCATAACGACAACGTGATCTAATCAGACATTATTAGTACTTATTCTTAGTATTTATCCATTAAAAGCATATGGGCACCAACATTTATTGCATTGGTAGTCAAGATACATAATATTCATAATCTGATGCTCACATTTTAAACATGCATGAAATGATTTATAATGTCTTCAAGTCCATATAGAAGGAGAATGTATTTGCTACCGTGTAATCTCTCTCTGTTTGAGTTAGGATATTAACTCCAGACAATCAGATGCTTTGTTGCAACTTAAAGTTTACTGCTGTATAATTTGAATTAGCATATACAAACAGTAGAAGAATGTTTTTGGTTTTGTCTGTCAGTGGCGGCAGATAAATGGTCGTCTAAGTCTAATAGAAGTGCCAGAGACATTATCTAGTTCATGTCAAGTCTTCCCAGCTTTTAGATAAATTTTATGTGGTCAAACTTTTGTTTTCAGTAGTCATCTTGTTCCCTTTTCCGAATTGCATATTGCTTAGATCTGCAGAGAATGAGCATACTACTTTCACTAAAGGCGGCTGGTGAAGACATGATATTAAATTAGAAACTGTGTTGGCTTAGGTTGTTAGTGTTTGTCTTGACCTTTATGATCATTCCTGAAGGCATTTCATGTAGTGCTACCATATTGATCTCTATTCATGAATTGATTTTATAACCCGTTCTTGACACTGTGTCGAACTTAGAATAAATGGTTTTGGGCCTTTTGGCAGTCAAGATACTTCTCTTAATGTACTGATTTCAGCACAGCTAACTAGTTTACTGTTGTCCTTAAACATCCCTTTCTCTGTGGGAAAGGAGATTAGTTTTGTCTACATTGGATTTGACCTTGTCCATTTTAGAGACTACGATGCTTTTGATTTCTTGCAGATGGTCCTTTTATATAATTATCTTTTCCAGCACGTGTTCTGGCATTTGTATACTTTCATTAACTTGCTTTTTTCGGTGTGACTTTTGGTAGGTAAATTGTTTAGCTTTCAATCCCTTTAATGAGTGGGTTGTGGCAACAGGCTCAACTGACAAGACTGTTAAATTATTTGATCTTCGAAAGATTTCTACTGCACTCCACACCTTTGATGGTCACAAGTAAGAAATATCTTGCTTTTGGCTTTTCAATCATTTGACTTATTGTCAATCAGTTCATTGACAATCTTGTTTAATCACATAATGTATTCTTCATAAGAACGTGGGCATGAATTGGTCAATCGATATTTTTGTTAACTGAATACTACTATCATTGCAATACAGGGAAGAGGTTTTCCAGGTTGGATGGAATCCAAAGAATGAGACCATCTTAGCTTCTTGTTGTCTCGGTAGGAGGATCATGGTGTGGGATCTTAGCAGGTAATTTGAATGTAATAAGAAAGCTAATTTGATATGAGATCACGAGTGAAAGATTCTGTTGTCATGTATTTGAAACTAGGATGTTTCTAGTTTTGACTTCTTATTGAGGGTTCTTTCTTCACGTTAATTTTTCCAATAACTTCACTTCTTCTCATATTGACCTCTAAGTAGCATTTCTATATATTTTGGTTTTACCATACCATGTGCCTTGTTGGGGTCACAAGCAATCTAATCTGGAAAATGGAAAATAAAGTTGCCATTTTTCTTCCTCGCAGTCACCCCAGTTTGCTACCTGTTCACTCCATTTCTACTCTCCAGTTCTCATGGATTCTTTCTTTCAACCTTTTCAGATGTTACTTTCCGTGTTGTCTTATAAATCTTTTTCTTCTTTTTTGATCGTTTTATCTAATTATTAAACTTGTGGATCGATGGAGGCAAACTCGATTAATTTCTATAAAGCTTGCAAGTTCATTTATCCTTTGTGTACACACACAATTTATGACAGTTCCATCTGGTTTGAGGCACTGGTATAGTTCATTAATTAGAGAGATCTGCAGATGAAAATTGTTCGACCCATAACTAACTTTTCACTATTCTTGTTTCCTAGGATCGATGAAGAACAGACACCGGAGGATGCTGAAGATGGCCCCCCGGAGTTGTTATTTATTCATGGTGGTCACACTAGTAAAATTTCAGACTTCTCATGGAACCCCTGTCAAGACTGGGTTGTTGCTAGTGTAGCTGAGGATAACATATTACAAATTTGGCAGATGGCAGAGAATATCTACCATGATGAAGATGATCTACCTGGAGATGATTCTACTAAAGGTTCTTAATTCTTGGTTTTTTAATTTAGGCAGTGACTTCTCATTAGGTTCTTTCAATCTTAAAATATTTTGTTTTATTTGATATTTGTTTACTTCTGTATCAGTAAGGTTGAGTTTTGATTTAACTAAACTGCATCGTTTATTGATAGTCGTAGAATTCTAATGTTATTGTAGTTTAGTGTCATTGTCTGAGTTAGGCAAATGAATTTGGTCTTTTTCCACAAAAGGTTCTAAGAATTAAGGTGGACCACTTCTCTCACTTTATCTTTATTTGCTTTGAGCATTTTTAAGTGATTTTCTATTTTTAAAAAGTATATTTAATAATTTAGAGAACATTTATAAATTTAGAGAACAATTTTTTTTTTTAATTATTCCGGATTCTTTATTTATAATATAGGTGTGTTTGAGCCACATTATTTTTGAATAATGTATTCTGGAATAGTAGATTGATGAAAAATGTGTATCTGAAAAAGAATGAAAATTTATTGATGTGATGAAAATATTATTTTATTGAAGAATGTGTGGTTGAAAATGAGTAGATTAATGAAAATGAAAATCTTAATGTATATCAAATAGGGGCTTAATTTTACTACTTTAAAAAAAAAAAAAAAAAAAAAAATTATTTTTTCTTATTTTTTATTTTCACTATCTTTTTTTCAATATATTATATTATTTTGTTCCATTAGAAATTGAAATACTGAATGTATTTTATTATAGAGCGTGTATTTGACTTTTCAAATTTAGAGAGTCCAATTCACTCTATTGTAAAATGTTAATTTGACAAAAACGCTTGTTGAAGTATAATTTTAGAATAAGCTAACTTGGTTGACAATGTATGTGTTGGAAAGACATTTGTCATTGATTTTAAAAACAAATTTTCAAATAAATGAATATGATGCTCATATGTTATCAATCAAGTTGTCAACATTGAGCACTGCACTACTCGACAAGCTAACTAGGAAATAACAGTCTGCACTTTTGGTTCTTCAATTAGTTAATTAGTGTAAAAACAAAAGTGGCACAAGCTACAATGACTAGCAAGGCTCCTTACACAATGCAAAACCTAGATTGCTCTATTCGTTCAGGTCATCCATTCAATCAATCAAACCATAAACAATAACTGCACATGGTTCATCCTATTGTGTGCAGTCTTCATGAAAGTGATGCTGTCAATTCAGCCCTCTCGTCTTCTAAAAGCTTCAACTCATTGCGCCAACCTTCTAATTTGGCTACCTTCTCCAACTGTTCTGGTTTCATATCTTTCTCCACAGTTTTCTGCTGCTGAGCTTCAGCAAGCCGAATCTATTATTAAAAAAAATGAAGGATTCATAAATCAGAGTTTGAACTACAAATTCAAGTGTTGATACTAGGAAGCAAAAATTCATATAGCCCCTATTTTGTAGAAATTAAAACCCAGATTTTAATCTAAGTTAAAATTAACAACTCATTTTAACCACGCCTTTAATGGGTGGAACCCACAACTTTCCAACCACAAATTTCATCAACTTTTATTTAAAAAAATGATTTTAATTCCTACCAAACAGGGGCATAATGTGTTTGCACACTTGTGGGCCACAATAATCAGATTGAATTTACTAACTAATGCTAGAACCAGTTTGCTGATGCAAAATACTGTGAAATCGCTATAAAATTCATATTTCACCACGAATACAAGAAACTACCTGAACAAATTGAGTCCTGAAGTTGTTGAAAACGGACTCCTACAGTAAATTCTACATCATCTTTATCTCTTAACACCTTTTTATTCAAACTACACTATTTCTAATCTACAATTCGATGATCAAAACATATGATTGCATATACATATCAAAAAGCTCACGGCAATTCCAGCAACAAACCTCAGAAAAAGAGTTATTAAGACATAATACGAAAATAATTACTGCAGAAGATGCCCAATAGTTAGCTTAACTGGAAAAGAAGCTTATAATAAAAAATGAACTGCAGATAAATGCGATATTGCATCATTGGTAAGTGATTTAGCCCTTGTTTGGCCCCCAACTTTTTAAAACTCATTTCCCCAAATTCATTTTCAACCACATTTTATGGGATCCACAATTTTAATCAACATTTCAACCACCTTTCATATTTTTTTATTAAAATCCACTAAAAATCTGATTTGTAGCCAAACCAAACATGGGCTTAATTTGGAGATGCATTCTACTGCAACATGTTCCAGAAAAACAAGATCAGAATTCAAGGCATATCTGTTGGACATAATAATGCAGCTGAATGAGGTCTTTTAACATTCTAATAGTCGTGCACATATATTTACCTTCTTTTTCAGAGCTCGAATTTTTTTATCAATATCTTGAACCTGGTCCTCTGGAGTAGAACACACTGTTGAATTTGAAGGTGGTACAACCGTAGGGGTACTTGCACTAAGAGAGAGTTCATTCATCTTGGATGCAACTGACTCATTCTCTGGCACATCATTTGAATCTTCAACAGGCAACATATCATTGTTCTCCAATTCTTTACCCTTGTCAAGAGCAGCCTGTCACAAATCATGTTTATCCAAACCTAACTTAGAGATGTGCTTAAAAAGTGATTTTATCAGCACCGCAAATCCATCATGAGGTGCTCCACATACAGGACACAGGAGTGGAGTCTCTCAGGCTCTTTCTGGAACACAGATAACAAAGATCGATGTGGAGTATAGATATAAATATCATGAAAATGACAATAATATAGTTTGTGTATCTATCAATTGGTCTCAAGGCCGAATTTTGATCTAATTTGCAAAACTGACTAATTATTTCACAGTTGCATATATCTTTAACAAGGGAATTGGGCTGGATACACGTAAATCTTCTGGGCTGAGAAGGTTTGTCATTGCCGCAATTGGCTACTTGACCTTTTGCCAAGCACAGATTGATTGTCAATGAAAGAAGATGCAACGTGGTGTTTCAAAACAGTACTACCCCATTAAACTTCAATTTGATTTATTGAAAAACAGTGCAACAAAGTTAAGGGACTGAAACCTAATAAACTGTTGTTTCGGTGGTACATCCAAGCATTGCAACAAAGTTAAGGGACTGAAACCTAATAAACTGTTGTTTCAGTGGTACATCCAAGCATAGAACGCATCAGTAAATGAAGAGCGATTAAGCAAACATTAATTGTCTTAGTTGAATGAAAATATTTGGGGGGACAACAAGATTCAAAGAACTTCGATTAATTCCTAAAGTAAGTAATGGACAAATCACAACCACTCAAAATAAGCATCTATGGGTCTACTGTTTTAGCCTTAATAATCAGAAGACCAAACTACCGTTCATTTATGTGACTTATAACTTTCAGCCCCTCCAAACCATTAAAAAGCTAGTATCTAACAACAAAACAAGATTCAAAACAACATAAAATTAGATGAGATAAGTTCATAACCTTCATGGCTTTGTTTTGTTATTGAACAGATGGATTTTCATATTCATTCAATGAGTGGACTTCAAATTGGTGGATTTAAATCAAGCCAACCCAGATTCATCAGTCTAGACACACCTAATTCGAAATCTATTAATTCAAAACTAGATCATATCATTAACCAATCACAGGATAAGGAATGGATTTGAAACTAAAAATTCGGAATCAGTAGTGCATACTCAAATCAATTGTCCAAATACAACCTAGCAATATTAAAGATGTTTTATTTCTTGAATCTCTCAAGCCACTATCAGAAATCCATGTATAATTTAACTGTTAGAAATTTCTTAAATCTCATCTGGGTTGTTCCGTCGACGTAAAGTTGCACCAGTAGTTCAATAAGTACGTGGTCAACATATTGGTGCATTAAAACTGGTTTAATTTATACGGTACTTACCCATGTAATTCCAATTATTCATGTCATCTACATTAAGTGGATTATAAAGATCCATTAGTTATAGAATACTATATGATAGTACTACAAGAAGCTTATCAAGCTGTCAGCACTACAACTAAAGAAAGCTCAGCTTTACGATTAACACTCCAGAAAAAAACAAGTAACCTACTAAAAATACCATTCCACAGAAAATTTGAGAAAACGAAAATGAAATTTTAAATTACCTGTTGACGTTTTTCTTTCTTTCTCTCATTCCTTTTAGCCGATTTGGACTTAGGTTTGGCTTCCACCGCCGCAGGATCATACCCGGGCGGCACCTCCTGCGTGGACTCCATTTCCTTCCTCCACTGTCACCACTCTCATCAATAAACACAACAACCCAAACAACAAATTTACACACACACATCTATCTATCACTAATTGTCATCACTTACAAGAGCGCCTTTGGATTGATAAATGGCGACTTCATCTTGAGGCGTATAACCCGCCCGAATTCGAATGGGCTTGCGGAGGGAACCGTCTGGGCGTCGAGTTGGGGCAAGGATTCTTTCCCCTTCTTTTAGGGTTTTGCCGAGTTCAGCTGCCAATTGCCTTCCTTCCTCTTCTCCTCCATTTCTGCTCGTCGCCATTGCTATATTAGGATTGAATGTTTGTCCAAAATCTTGATGCAGGAGAATGTAGAAAGGACTACGGTTTTATATGGAGGACTAACGAGTGAGTAGTTTGTTCTTTAATAGTCATAAATTCGTTTTATGATTGGTTAGCTGCGGTGCGGGAGCTAAGAGTTTGGGCCGAATTAACTTGTCTATTGCGTCGTGTTTGGGTGTACTAAAGGCTGTTTATAAATATTCATATTCACGACTTCTTGTTCAAAATAGAATTTTGCTACCTGTACACCAGAGTCTAAAGAGTTTATAAATATTCATATTCACTACATGTGGTTCAAAATAGAATTTTGCTACTTGTACACCGAGCACAATAAGGGCTCACAATTTTTTTAATGGACGTGTGCCCCCTATTGTGAGGGGGACTATATATCAGGGACTGTATGTCATATTAAAATTGAAAAATTAGTCGTTATTGTTGATTTTTATTAGATTTGTGGGACCCAATAACAATCATATTTTCAATTTTAATCCGCTTTTTAGTTCTCCCAAACATGCTCATAATAAGTCTAGCTTCATTATTTAAAATTTTGATTTTTTTTTTTAAACTTGTTTTCAAAAACGTATTCTCTCAATCAAATAATTTTACGTGTAAATTTAATTTTTTTCCACATTTGAATCACACATTTTCCAAAAATTAATATTATAATTTATAGATATATTCTTCCCAAAAAAAAAAAAAATAACTTTCTTTATCTTACGTGTTAGTAATGTTAGCTCATGTTTGGCGAATTGGCCCCCCTTTTTTAAAATTTGTTTTTTTTTTCTTGATCTCGTTTTCAAACATACATTTTATAGTATTCACAACTTTTCAATCATAAATTTAATTATTTTTTTATCAAACTGCTAAAAATTTAATTTTTATATACACCAAACAAGAGCTTAATTTCTATGATTAGATGGAATTCTTTTTTTAGACAATTTCCATTCAATATTTTGGATTGTCACAAAGTACGCGCTGGACTCGCGTCTTAACCAGTACAATCCAAAATAGAGAAAAATATCAGCAATTTTATTTTACTTTTCAAAACCAAACAAGTTTTAATAGTATTTTTTACACCAATAATTTGAGTTTTGATTTCAAATATATTTCATAAGTGATAGCAGCATTTGCAACAAATAATAATAATAATAATAATAAATTGGGTTCATTTGATTGCAATTGTCAAGATATATCAGAATCCAGTAACCAAGAAATGATATTTGTCACAATTCACATTCACATAGACCTCAGCAAACAAGGAATCGTACAAGACTAGGAACCATGTGCTTTCACCCTTTACCTACACTTTTAAAACTTGGTGGTGCCTGCAGATTGTTTTTTCCCTTTCTTGTTGGTTGTTGCCAATGATTTCTGTGTGTTTAGACCTCTGCGTGAGATGATCTGAAAAAAAATATTGAAGATTCATTCCCTTTTACCCTCTTCGGTTTCTTCTTCTGGATCAGATGTCTCGCTGTCATCCTTCCTGTCTTGCTTTACTAAACTGATACCTTCCGAAGTTTCTCTACATAAGGATTCGGTTTCTTCATCGTCGATCTCGTCTCCCTTGCCGTCCGAATATGCATAACTGGTGGGAGTTATTGTAAAATTGAGCAAAAATAGTTCCACAGAATAAAAAGAAAAAACAAAAAAAATCAGAGAACGTGTCACTGTAAACCTACCGCTGGGAGCTTTGGCATGGTGCCCAGAGATAACAGATAACACAGAGCAAGGCAAATGCAAGTATGTCCCAGAAAGCATTGATAATCCAGGCACTCTGCCACCTCTCATTGAATGGATCTGTTGCTTTAAAGTAAACCTGCAATAATAAAAGTCACCAATTGTACAGGAGTTTCATGAAGTTATCCTTAAGTTCAGGTAAAAAATAAAAAATCTTAAGAATTGGAGAAACTCGCTCTGATTACAAAATTGGGAATTTCTATCTAGACATGGTATGAGTCAAGTGATACAAGATAGAGATGCAAGGAAACGACTTCGTATATTCACCTTGAGAAGACGCAATCTCTGTAACCTTTTATGACAAGACTTGTTTTATATCTAAAGACGAACCACATCAAAGGGTGTGAGAGCCACATTAATTGATTGCGGTGATCCTCTTTGTTCTTTAACCTATGCCTAACACAAAGAAAGACAGAGAACAAAGGGTACTGGCGAGAGTGAGCTTTATAGAATGTAGTTGCGCAAAGAATATCTTGAGATGGAAAAGAAGGACATCCAGTTTCTCTTTCTTTTCTTTTCCCGTCGTTTCTCCTAGGTGCTCCAAAATTAGAGAGAGCTACATACATTTCCATAACTTACCATTATTGAGAAACAAAAACTCATAATAAGGTGCATTAGCTCTCGTTCAACTACTTTTTCTTTGACATAAAATCTGGAAAGGGACTGATGGTTACACCAAAAATAATTTCTTAAACTAGCAAGAAACTAAGGGTGAGAGCATAGGGGTCTTGAACTTGAATGGCAAAATGGTGGATCTGTCACTATATATTTCTGTTTGCTTGACTACACAAAACTTAATTATTTGCCTCATAATATTGAGAGAATCCATCCATTTAGCATTGCCTTTGGGTGACATGGCCTTATAAGGGCAAGGCGTTCAAATGAGGAAAGGCTTACGGTGGGTGCCTAGGCACCCAGAGATAGGGAGGGTGTTGATTGGATAACCAAACCCAGTATTTCTTCGAATACTGAAATAATACAATGCTACCAATAATTGTACTACCCAACCCATATGTGCTATGGGTGCCTTTCTATATGCACATATTATTATCAATACATAGCTTCAAAAAACACTATTTTCATTACCGTAATAGTTTACTCTTTTAGATGATGTAAAGCACTAACGTTTCAGATGAATTTGAGGTCTAGATCCTAACTTTTAAATAGAGAAGAAAGAAGAAGGGTGAGTTGTACAAAGAATGTGCCCATCTATCATTTCCTCTCTTTCATTAGATAGCTTTAATGCTAAAACAGAAAAAACACATTTCCTTCATAAAACTACAGAACCTCTTAGGCAGATAAGGTTCATTTTCATTTTTTAATCTCAAGCCAAACTCTATACTGTAGTTATAATCGTGCAGATACAGATCACACTAAACAAAGCCCAGAATATATTGAAAAATGTGCCGAAAAGAAAATATCAACTAGAAATGTGTTTCATTCATGGAGTATATACCTCATATCCTATCCACACAACCGATGCAATAACTGTAACTGCCAGTGCATTTGAAAGTTTTCTGTAAATATCCAATTTAATAGAACTCCTTTTAGCCTGAAAAAGAAAATAATTGTTGTCAGAACATAAAATGCTGAGTACTAGATTAACCAGAGAAGGATTGAGATTTCATAGCTACATATTGATATCAGAGTGAAGGTAAACAGAAGTTCAAACGGAAAATGGGATGTATGGTACCTGTAGTTGCTCTAGTGTCTTCGAAAGAGAAGTGAAAATCCATGAGATCAAAAAAGCATCCAAAAATGCAACAGGAAGGACCAGGAATACTCTTGCTCGCCCTGCTACGTCATTTATGGTTCCCACATACTCGGTGATGTTAAGCAGTTCTGATGCTACGAAACAAGTTATTCCGAGGAGCAGCACCTTCGTTGTAAGGCCACCAAGGGTTGGACGGACAACACCATAGCCCATTGCAACAGAAAGAATAAGAAGGCGAGAAACAGTTCTTCTTATAGCTCCAATTGTCACAACCCAGGTGGTGATTCCCACTGGCCTTGTTCCGGTGTTGTTAAAGTACGTGTAGTCAAGGTACCAGAAAGTCATCTCCAACAACCCAAGAGCAATAACGGAAGTAATGCAGTGCTGTAGTAGTAAAACATCATTCCAATGTCTCCCATACTGAAAGAACCAGATGAGACTGAGGATAGCATACCCGATGGACATAAATAAATAAAACTTCATTAGGGGGGCCATTCTCCCAGGTAAATAGCCATCAGGATTTTTCCACACTGTCCTCCCCGTCACCCTCATGCCCTTGAGTTTCTGATCACATGTGATAAAGAATAAGTTGTACATCCCAGTCCTTTTTATGTTAACTTCCTTATTCTTTTTCATATGGGTGGATAACATGTTACCTCTAAAATGAACATTCACAACAACTGGCCAGTTATTATCAGTTGGCGAAGATGTTCTGATGACTTCTCCTTGTTTGCAACCTTCCAGCTTTGCAAGATCAGAGGTGCAACAAATAGACCTCTGTCCACCATAAGCAGATCCGCCAATATTATCGCGGTCAGCAGCCTCAAATATTATAACTTGAACCAACCCACTGCTGTATGCCATATTTGGGTGCTGATCAGCAGCTTCTTTACTCCTCCAAAATGTGATGTTCTCGAATCTAGATTAATTTGAACATTTCACTAAATGTAACTAACAAGATACCAATATCATAACTGAGTTGAAAATAAGTCATAATTGCAGTGCTTTCATTTTCCTATCATGAACAGAAGAGAAAGAAAAGAAGATATTGCTCAGATTTAGTATACTTGTTGGATGCTGGTTGCTAGCCAGAATAAAGAAGTACTTGCAAGCTTCCTATAAAGAAGCTGTGCATTTAAGAAAATAAAATATGTAATCCCATTGGTATGGATTCAACCCGAGGAGGCAATCCAATCCAAACACCAAATCTTTAGATTTAACCCAAAAAATAAGGGGGGACTATATACTTTAACAACGCATGACCCTTGTATAACAATTATAAACCCCAATAATTCGACCATCTAAAAACTAATGCCAATGCTTGATGAAAATGAAAATTCATACATGTATGAGGCTAGATCTGATTAAATATAATTGCTAATGATACATGCACGCGATAGAAATCAGTAATTACCGAATGTAAGAGCGACCGGCATGGCTGCGGGGAGCGGTGACGCCTTCACTGCCTCCGGAGAGCAAATAAGCAGTACCGACTTCTCTGACTGGATCCCGATCATAGATGTGAATTGAGGCTTCAGCTGATATAAATAATCCTACAGAAAATAGTGAGATTAAAATGGCGCATTGATTTGAAGTGCTGCTCGCGAGACCCATGGAGGCGCTAGACAAACAGTAAATCCCTGCGGATCGCAGAATTCGGTGGAGCAAAGAGTGAGTGACAGAAAGAGTAAACTGGAAATCAAGCAACCGACAGAGATTATCTCTGCGAGAGGGATATATTACCACGCGCCTATTAAACCGAGGGACTGCTTCTTTGGTTCGAATTTATCGTTTTGGGCTAAACTTTATAATATAATCTTGACGCTAAAAATAGTTAAAATTAGGACGGTTTTGTTGAAAAATATATTGATTGACAAATAGATTTTTAATTGTGTATGTGAAATTAATCCCACATTGATTAAAAATTGGGATTTGAAAAGGAGCCTTAAAAGGGATTACAATCTCACATTGGTTATAAATTAAAAAATGGGAATATATGGGGGACTGTAAATAGTGTCATTCCACATTGGAAAAGAAAAAGAAATATGGCAATGTGGGAAATATTGTTAACAATTTGTAAGGTGTAACCATTTGATGCATAGAGATTCCTTCATGACCTACGCGCCCGCAGGGGGTACAAATCTTGGACCGACTTGGCCTTCGAGCCTTGAACTTGTGTGGGCGCGACCTGCATACACGAATGTCAAATCGAATGAGTAAAAAATTGGTCACAAAGTGCAAGCCACATTTTGAAATTTTTTTTTACTTTTTTCCATTTAAAACATAAAATGAAAATTGTTTTCCATTTATTTTGTAACTCCAAAACGTCAGAATTAAAATGTCAGAGTTATGGCTGCATTAAGAGGCAAATGCTCCTCATTGCCTATATATACTGAACAATCTCTTCAGTTCAGACACACCACAACAAGCACGAAAACTTTCTGCTTCTATTCGAGTTCCTGTTTTCTTCCAGTCACTTGGTGATTTCGTTCCGACACTCTCTTTCAGTTCGACCGCGCATCTGTAGTTCACACCGTGCATCCTGGGAAGCAAGCGTTCGAATTACTTCGGTGAGGGGGCGAATATTACTTTAAGATCACTGTGTTGAACACAAGCCCCGGCTCCAAAACGTCTATTTTATTTTCTGTCAACTGCAATTTATTTGTTACTTCTTTTAATTCAGTTAACTATGTAACAAGTTTAATTACAATATTAAAGCAATAACTATTTGGTACTGATATTCTAATTGTATTTCAGAAAATGGAAAATATACCTACCAATAACGTTGTGGGATCTACAAATGAAACTGTGCCTCCTATGACTCAGGCTGTGGCTATGCCAAGTTCTGATGTGGCTCAAGTGGTGGCTCCAGTAACACAGATTGTGGCTAATATGCCCAGTCTAGCTGTTGGCCCGAGTTGAACTAAGATTGTGGCTCTCATGCAAAGTCTGACTACTGGTCTAACTGTGACAGTCCCGGTTAATCACGGGGAAAAGTCGGAAAAGTTCAATTGTTCGAATTTCAAGAGGTGGCAACAAAAAATGCTGTTTAACCTTACGACCTTGAATCTTGTGAGATTCTTGATTGAAAACGCCCCAGTGCTCCAAAAGGGTCAAGGAGACATTCAAGCAATCAGTGTAGTGGATGCTTGGAAGTATTTTGATTTCCTGTGTCGGAATTATGAAATGAACGGCTTAGCTGATTCATTGTACAATGTGTACTGCACAATAAAAACGGCCAAGCAATTATGGGAGTCTTTGGACAAAAAGTACAAAACCGAGGATGCCGAAGCCAAGAAGTTTTTTGTTGGCCGCTTTTTGGAATACAAAATGGTGAACTCCAAATCTGTAATCAGTCAAGTATAAGAATTACAAGTGATCTTGCATGAAATTCATTCCGACGAAATGGTTGTAAGTCAATCCTTCCAAGTGGCTTGCATAATTGAAAAGCTACCTCCTGCATGGAAGGATTTCAAAAACTACTTAAAGCACAAGCAAAAGGAAATGAACGTTGAGGAACTAATTGTTAGATTTCGAATTGAAGAAGACAACAAAAGTTCTGAAAGAGGGTTCAATCCGGTTGTGGCTAAAGCCATGTTGTGGAGCATGGTCAAAGCTCCAAGACCAATAAGAACAAGTCTTGGCCATCTGGTGGCAAAGGGCCCAAGTTGGGGCCAAAAGGTGGAATTTCCAAAAAGAAGTTTCAAGAAAAATGCTTCAATTGTGACAAGATTGGTCACAAATCTACGGAGTGCCGTTTGCCAAAGAAGAAAAAAGAAGCAAATGTGATTGAAGATGTATATGACATCAACCTTGCAGCTGTCATTTCTGAAGTGAACCTGGGTTCAAATATGAGAGAATGGTGGATAGACACTGGCGCCACCCGACACGTTTGCTCTGATAAAGAGATGTTTAGTGGGTTTGAAGCAGCGGATGGGGAGAAGCTGTATATAGGAAATTCAACGACCTCCGAAATCAAGGGTCATGGAAAGGTGGTTCTAAAGATGACTTCTGGCAAAGAGCTGACTCTGAACAACGTGCTTTTTGTGCTGGAGATTCGCAAGAATTTGGTTTCCGCCTCGCTATTGAACAAGTATGGTTTCCGTATAGTGTTTGAATCAGACAAAGTTATTTTGTCTAAATCTGAAATGTTTGTAGGAAAGTGTTATGTTAGTGATGGGCTTTTTAAGCTCAATGTAATGGCTATTAAGCCAAAAATTAATAAAATGAATAACTTTTCCTTTTACTTGCTTGAGTCTTCCAATTTGTGGCATGGTCGACTAGGACATGCTAATTACGACACTTTGCGTAGACTAATTAACTTAATTGCAAACCTACATTCCAAATTGATAATAAACATAAGTGTGAAACTTGTGTTGAGGCAAAATTAACAAGGTCATCATTTCAATCCGTTTAAAGAAGAACTGAACCTCTTGATTTAATTCACACTGATGTATGTGATTTAAAATCTGTACAAACAAGGGGAAACAACAAATATTTTAGTACTTTTATTGACGACAGTACAAAATATTATTTTGTGTATTTGCTTAAAAGTAAAGACGGAGCTATAGAGAAATTTGTTCTCTATAAAAATGAAATTGAAAATCAACTCAACAAGAAGATCAAAGTGTTGAGAAGTGATAGATGTGGTGAATATGAATCACCATTTGCTGAATTCTATGCACAACACGGAATTAAACATGAAACACAACACATTATTCACCACAACAAAATGGTGTTGCTGAACAAAAAATAGAACATTGAAAGAAATGATGAATGCAATGTTATTAAGTTCTGGGTTGCCTCAAAACATGTAGGGGGAAGTTGTGTTATCAACTAATTACCTTTTAAATAAAGTACCTCGAAAGAAAGAAGAAAAGAGCACTTACGAGTTATTGAAAGGAATGAAGCCTTCCTACAAATTCGTATGAGTGTAGGGGTATCTTGCCAAAGTGGCTGTACCTACACCAAAGAAGGTGAAAATATGACCAAAAACTGTTGATTGCATATTTATCAGATATGCACATAACATTAGTGCTTATCGGTTTCTTGTGTTTGATTCTAAAATTTCTGATATATACAAAAACACGATAATGGAATCAAGAAATGTTTCATTCTTTGAACGTGTATTTTCATGTAAGTCCAAAGAAGAAGCAATATCTTCTAAACGGACATATGAGACCATGATTGAGAATAGTCAAGACAAAGAAGTAGAAGAGGAAGTTGAGGTTGATGTTGAACCAAGACGTAGCAAACGAGAAATGACAGAAAAGTCTTATGGTCCTGATTTTCTGACTTATATGCTAGAAACTGAACTTCAAAGCTTCAAAGAAGTTGTAAACTCTTCAGAATGACATTAATGGAAAGAGGCCATTAAAAGTGAAATATATTCCATTCTGCAAAACCATATATGGGAGCTGGATGATCTTCTCCCGGGAAGCAAACCACTAGGTTACAAATGTATTTTTAAAAGGAAAATGAAAGCAGATGGAACTATTGATAAGTACAAGGCCAGACTTGTAATTAATGGTTATAGGCAACGAGAAGGCATTGACTACTTTGACACTTATTCTCCGGTAACGAGAATAACTTACATTCGAATGATATTAGCGATTGCATCTTTGTACAATCTCGAAGTACATCAAATGGATGTCAAAATTGCTTTTTTAAATGGAGATTTAGAAGAAGAAATTTACATGAAACAACCTGATGGGTTTTCTACACCATGACAAGAAAACAATGTATGTAAATTGTAAGTCATTATATGGTTTAAAACAAGCACCAAAACAGTGGCATGAAAAATTTGACGATGCCATGATGGAAACTGGAATTAAAATCAATGAATGTAACGAATGCGTTTACATCAAAGACACAAGAAATGGTTATGTTATTTTATGTCTTTATGTGACGATATACTCATCGTTGGTAGCAACGATAAAATGATTAAATCTACTAAAAATATGTTGAATTCAAGATTCGACATGAAGGATATGGGTTTAGCTGATGTGATTCTTGAAGTTAAAATTTCAAGAACATTAGATGGACTCGTTCTAAGTCAATCACATTATGTGGACAAGATTTTGGAAAAATTCAATAATGATGATACTTGCGTGGCTAGAACACCGATAGATACAAGTCAACATCTATCCAAAAATAGAAGCGATGATATTTCTCAAGTAGAGTACTCTAGAATAATAGGAAGTCTTATGTACCTAATGAGTTGTACAAAACCAGATATAGCTTACGCAGTTAGTAAGCTGAGTAGATATACTAGTAATCCAGGGTCTGACCACTGAAAATGAATAGTAAGAGTACTAAGATACTTGAGATATACTTGTAATTATGGACTGCACTATACCAGATATCCTGCAGTTATTGAAGGATATACTAATGTGAATTGAATATATGATATAAAAGACTCAAAGTCTACTAGTGAATTTGTGTTCACTTTGGGAGGTGCAGTCATATCATGGAAATCCTCTAAACAAACAGTTATTTATTATTACGAGATCTACCATGGAATCTGAGTTTATAACTTTAGATAAATGTGGTGAAGAGACTGAATGACTACACAACTTCTTAGAGGATATTCCAAGATGGTCAAAACATGTGCTGTAATTTGCATACATTGTGATAGTCAATCTGCTATTGAAAGGGCACAAAGCAACATGTACAATGGTAAGTCTAGACACATACGTCGTAGATATAATACCAACAATGGTAAGTCTAGACACATACGTCGTAGATATAATACCGTAAGACAATTACTCTCAACTGGAGTTATCTCTATTGACTATGTAAAGTCTAAAGATAACATTGCGGATCCGCTAACCAAATGGTTAAATAGAGAGTTAGTTGCAAAGTCATCAAGAGGAATGAGACTTAAGCCTCTAAAAGAATAAGTTAATGGTAATAGAAACTCAACCTAGCTGACTGGAGATCCCAAGATCTATGTTCAATGAGAAAACTTAATTGCAAATACTTAACAGTATCACTGTGGGGATTATTTCATGTCCATTCTTGTAATAACGGTGATGCCCGTGGGAAGATGATAAACAATAGGCTTTTAATGATTCTTATGCGTCGGAAATCCAAGCGGAGTAATGCGGGTTACTCTTAATTAAGAAATCACATATGTGAGAGAGAAATAGGGCCGCTTCGAAGGGAATTGTGAGGCTCAATTCTTAATAATTCTTACTGAACCAGACGTATGTTCATGGTCACAAACGAACATAACCATGAGAATTGAATTGTGTTAGGAAGAATCCTGTGCGAGGTACATCATCGTTTACACAAAAGGCAGAACAGTTCAAAGACATCATGTCTACTGATCAGCTAGTAAAGTAAATGTATTTTCATAAGGGAATGTTCAAATGGTAACACCTACTTATCCTATGCAGGTTTCAACTGTGGAACTTTGTCACCAAGTATTCCGTGTCTCTATTAATTTCCATTCATGCGAGGGATTGTTGGAAAATATATTGATTGACAAATAGATTTTCACTTGTGTATGTGAAATTAATCATACGTTGATTGAAAGTTGAGATTTGAAGAGTAGCCTTAAAAGGGATTACAATCCCACATTAGTTAGAAATGGAAAAGTGGGAATATATGAGGACTATAAATAGTGTCATCCCACATTGGAAAAGAAAAAGAAATGTAGCAATGTGGGAAAACTTAAATAGTTATCCCACATATGATAGAAATGAGTTTGTGGACCAATTTATATATGGTTAATAATTGTAAGGTGTAACCATTTAATGCATAGAGACTCCTCCATGACCCACGCGCCCGCAGGGGGTGCAAATCGTGGATCGACTTGGCTTTCGAGCCTTGAACCTGTGTGGGCGCGACCTGCGTACATGAATGTCAAACCGTATGAATCAAAAATTGGCCACAAAGTGCAAACCACATTTTGAAAATTTTCTTTTACGTTTTTCCATTTAAAACATAACCTGAAAACTGTTTCCCATTTATTTTGTAACTTCAAAACGTCAGAATTAAAATGGTAGAGTTATGGTTGGGGTTATGGCTGCATTAAGAGACAAATGCTCTTCATTGCCTATATATACTGAACAATCTCTTCAGTTCAGACACACCACAACAAACACAAAAACTTTTTGCTTCTGTTCGAATTCCTGTCTTTTTCCAGGCACTTGGTGATTCCGTTCCGGCACTCTCTTTCAGTTCGACTGCGCATCTACAGTTCACGGCGTTGTATCCTGGAAAACAAGCGCTCTAATTACTTCGGTGATGGGGGAGTATTGCTTTAAGGACACTGTGTTGAACACAGACCCTAACTCCAAGACGTCCATTTTATTTTCTGTGAACTGCAATTTGTTTGTTACTTCTTCTAATTCAATTAACTGTGAAACAAGTTTAATTACAGGTTTACCATTCTACATCTATTACATTTTGAGTAATGTTATGTAGTTCTATTGGAGTTACAACCCCAATTTAGGTGACATTAGACGAACGGCTAAGTGAAATGTGAAATTAAATGATTTATTCAATTTTACCTATAATTTAATATCATATTAACGCTACCTAAATTGGGTTTTAATCTCAGTGGAATTAAACAACATTACTCTTGTACTTCATCACTAGCACAAAAGTGCATGGCTAACTATGAAAGTCAATTAATGCCATGAACGAGAAGGTCCAAAATCATTTTATCGAACTCCTTTGATTTCAAGTACGTCCTACCCTTAAAAAAAATAGAGTATCGGGGAATTTTGTCGATTTTTTCTTTATAACTAGAATAAAGCTTGTTTAGGTGGGTTAGAAAACATTCAAAATAAGTCATACATTTGTTCAATTGAATATTTAAAAAATAAGCCAATTTTTTTTTCATCAATTCTTACTTGAAAAATATTATTAATAATAATTATTATATTGTAATTTTTGTGAATTTATATGTTTACCATTTCGCTTGATTTTGCTTATGTAATGAATAACGTTGTTTATTGTGGTTAGCGCAAAGGCGATAGTAATTGTTGAGATAATTAAGGGTGTGTTTGTCACCCATTAAAATTTCAAGAATGATGTAAGGAATAGTATTTTTTGGGGAATGTGTGGATGACATTTAAAGTAACTTTATTAATTTGTGTGTGAAATATTTTATTGGGTGAATATGTGGATGAGATTGTTTACTGTAGAAAACAATTTTTTTGAAAATGATAGACACACAGGGGCTAAAGTTAAATTCGAAATTCATCTCAATATCTCGTTAGAAGTTTAAACTTAAGGCCATGTTTGATTCAACATATTTTCCATGGAAAATCCACCAAATGTGGTGTTGGATAGCAAACTTTTCCTTGGAAATCATTTTTCCACCCAACCCCTTCACGCGCCCGTTTTCTTGCCTTTTTTTGTGGTAAAAGTTTTTTCCTACTTTTTTTTTTTTTGACAAT
Organism: Fraxinus excelsior; assembly: GCA_019097785.1. NCBI lineage: Eukaryota > Viridiplantae > Streptophyta > Magnoliopsida > Lamiales > Oleaceae > Fraxinus > Fraxinus excelsior. The sequence goes on along the minus strand of CM032633.1, from coordinate 5,218,553 downwards.
TGGAAAAAATTCTAGGCACAATGATAAAATTTTTTATCACTTTTATTGATAATTTTCATGCAAAATAAAGCCAAACAAATGTTATTAGGTATGATAATTTTTTTTTTTTGCAATTGGAACAAATGTTAAACCCGATGGTAAAAAAAAATTATTACTTTAATCGACAATATTCATGATAAATAAAGCCAAATGGATAAATTTTCAACATTTTCTATGTGGAAAATTATATAGACAAACATAATTAATTACAATTTTTTAGAAATTCGAAATTAAATCAAACATAATTAATTACAATTTTTTTCAGTAAACATAATTTCTAGACAATTCAATTCCATGACATTCATTTTTTTCCACCCATTTTCCACATTTACAATCAAACGGACACTAAGTTGTTTTATTTTTTCTTGTATACACCTTCTGCGTGCACGACAAATTCATCTTCAATATTGAACATTTTGATTTTTGACTTTTGACAACTTTGGCGTCTAACAAATTCGTTTAAAAATTAAAAACTGACGAAAAAAAAGTAATTGAAATATTATTTGGAAAGCAGTACAAGCATTTTGATAGCTTGCATTTTTCATGGAAAATGAAAATATTTTTCTTTTCCCCCTTAAAAGTTTGTTTGATAGGTTAAATTTGCCATGAAAAAAAAATTCCCACCCGCCCCCTTTTCCTTCTATTTTTAGGGAATTCATTTTCCCACCTTCGTTTTTTTTTTTTGCAATGATAACAAATTTCATAACCAATTGTAAAAAAAATAAAATTTAATGGACAATTTTCATGTAAAACGAAGCCAAACAAACACTAAATTTTGATGAAAAAATAGTTTTCGAGCAAACTTTTTTTTTTTTTTTTTACTTTTTGGCAATGGTAACAAATTTCATAACCAATTGTTCAAAAAAAAAATCACTATAATTAACAATTTTTATATAAAATAAAGCCAAATATGAACAAAAAGATCCAAAATTTTAAAATTTTTTGGATGGAAAATTATACCAATCAAACACATTATTTAACAATTCCCTGAAAAACAAGTTATATACAATTATTTTTCCTAAAACTCATTTTCTTTCCATCCTACCAATCAAACGGAAATATCTTCATTCCATTATTGCAATGTCCGGGAAAACCGCAAATGAAGTGATTTTGTCCCTTAACAAGCTTAATTTTATCTTTTCCACTTTGGTACACTTTGGCGCAGGAAGGAGCGGTGCAACTGTCGTATCCATTCTTGTCTACCGCCACTACATTGTGAAATTCTGGTTTATAGTGGAACTCTGCATAAATATTCAAATACTCACGTATGTTAGTCGATCTTTCATTAACAAAATAAGTTATAAAACGAGCAATTTTTTTAAAAAAAACTAAGTCCAAAAATGAGGGAAAAGTGAGTTGCATCTTGGGCTTGTGCCCACGAGCTCAAACGAGCCGGCTCGTGAAAAAAATGTAAGATCGGCTCGGTTCATGACTCATCTCAAAACGAGATCGAACCGCCTATGAATCAAGTTAGGACGAGCTGAGCCAGTGAACGTGTCGACCCATATGTGGACACAAATTATGAAAATAGAATACCACTAGAAATTCATATTAAAATAAGTTCATACCAAGCACATCGTCTGCCTTGAAATTCTTGCCATTTTCCCAGCCATTTACATTGAAGGCCCAACCAGTAGCGTCCCCAACGGTATAGGATGCTGCATTAGCCGTGTTGCTCAGGACCAACATTCCCAACACCATTCCAATACCACAAACGGCAATGCTTTTCTTTTCCAACATTTTCGTAGGATTATTTTTGTTAATACTAAAATGAAAATGGTTTTTCTTTTTTCTCTTTTAAATGTATGAAATTATAAGATAAGACATGGACTGATCACTGATGATGTCTTTAAATAGTTTCTTATTGATTGCTGTTACATTGTAATAATATTTGACTTAAATTTTGATATCTTAAATCTGAACTTATATTCTTATTATCCTGAATAAGATTCAATAAATTGCATTGTCTATTCTATCAAATTATGTTTAAGTCTATTGAAAATCTTTGATTATTTGTTATTCGAGCATGGATTACTTCGATTGTTGTTATCCTAAAGGATACTAGACCAAATTCTCGATCCATGGATTATGTGGATTGTTATTGTCTTGAATGAAATTAGATAATTTGTTGTAACTATTTGATGAAATTATATCTACATATATTAGAGATTTTTAATAATGTGTTACTCGAGCATGGATTACATAAATTGTTATAATCTCGACTGAAATTAGATGATATGTTGTAACTATTTAATCAAAATTTTGTCTACATACCATTTTTGACTTCTTATTATGTGTTATCCGAGCAAGGATTACTTAGACTAATGTTACCTTGAAGAAACATTTGATAATCAAATTATGTATTAGAGATCTTTAACTATGCAATATTTAAATTTGGATTATTGTAATTGGTTTAAATTATAAAGAGATAGGAATTAGTGATAAATGAGAGGATAATATTTGTGAATTTCTTGAGATGCGTGGATAAAAATTTATAAACATGAGCCAAAAATAAAATTGAATATTTTCAGTGGTGTACAAATTTTTAGCATTCTTTATAAATCAACAAACAATTGATGCTAAATCTTTTGGCATGCATGAGCGAATCAATATAAATTAGAAGGTTGTTCGTGATTTTCATGTTTCCACGCGTTCTACTCTACGTCATTGTGATTTTTCATTTTTTTTTGTATGTGCGCGCACACATTTAGAGAAGTGTTGCAATTGCTTTATGGCGGAAGATATCCGATGCAGCGAAAAGTGAAAGTACGTAACAAAAATTCTTAAAATCTTCAACAGTCGACTACTGGACTTAAACGGTAGAAAAACAATGGGTGTAACAAAAAAAATAAAAAAATTTGAAGAAGGTGGGCATGGATAAAGGTGGGTTACAACCTACCCCTACCTCCGCCACTGCTTATAAACATATTCCCGACCCCTTTACTTGTTCAAGAACGTGAATTCTTCTATCAGACTACGAAATTGCTTTGTCACTGTTGATCGATAACTTCCCCATGCGGGACAACACGTCGTCTCAATGTCTCATTAAAAGTTTAAATTTTAATTATTTCACATTTTTATCTTGAATACACTTTTTGCTAGCATGGTTGTTTCATCTTCTTTGAACATTTTAATTTTTGACAATTTTGATATTGAAAAACTTCACTTAAAAGTTAAAATTTACAAAATTTATTTATGTTTTATTTTAAAAGCAGTACAAGCTCTGATAACATATAAGTTACTTCACATAGCATTGATGGCTATCTTCATTCTAGACTCGCAATGTCCAGGAAAATTGCAAATGAAGCAATTTTGTCCCTTGACAAGTATAATCCTATCTCTTCCACTCTGATACACTTTGGCGCCCTTAGGAGTGGTGCAACTGTCATATGCTCTCTTGTCTACCGACACGACATTGTGAGCTGCAGGGTTATAGTTGAACACTGCAAACACATCAAAATACTCGCAAGTGTTACCCTTTTCAATTCAAAAATCAACCAACTATTTTGGGTTCGACCCATTTATTAAAATTATACACACGCACACGACAGATCTTTCATGAAAAACAGAATTTAATTTACACATGAAGTAGCATGTTGAAATGGTTAGGCGAGGCAGCGAAGGAGTCACTAATTTACTCTGTTTTGCCTCTTACCTATTATGTCGCCGGCCTTAAAGTTCTTGCCTATGGGCCAAGAGGCTATGTTAAACGTCCAACCACTGGCGCCTCCGACCGAGTAAGTGGCGGCTTCAGCCACTTCACAACCCAAAAGCGCCACCAGATAAACCACAAGTGCGACTGCGACAACTGCACCGCCTCTTCCCTCCGCCATCTTTTTTTCTCACTCTGTGTTAAGTGTGTGATGAAACTGGGATCTATGCAACTAAGGAAAGTGGAGAATTTATTATGAAAACATAAATTATGACGTTGGGCAGAGTAGAAGGCAATGAAAAGGTTAAAATTTCTGCAGTTGGGAGTGTTGAAGCATTCAAAATGGGCATTAAATTTTGAACTAACCAACAACCATGTACGAACAGGACAAACTTTTTCTTAATTAACTTGGACTTTTGACAGTGCAGTGTTACCAATACAAGCACCTGTCATGTTCTATGAAATGGTTTCACACTATTCAGCCGTTGTGATTGGAGTTTTTCATTGCACGCGGATGACACAATCGAAAATTCCCATTTTTCAAAAATGTACCGTGATCATTGTCGCGTTTTTTATATCGCAAGTACATGATATCGTAACAAGTAATATAGTGGACCTTTGAGTTCGAATTATCATTCATACGAGAACTATATTTTAGTCTTAATCTACTTTTCCTGACTCATATTTGATAAAAGGCAAACAAATAAATGATTGTGATAGTTGTGAATATTGATTTTCTAAAATGAACTAAATGCCTAAAACAAATAAAAATTATGATGAAATAACAAATACAAATGGATCAAAGATTCATGTATGTAAGATATATTATGGCAAAACAACTTCATCTAATGATCGCCTTAGTTCCCAGTTCAAGATTCTAGTCTAATGTAGTGTTCGGTCAAATTCTCCTACGGTATTCAACTTACCCCTCTCGAGTTTTCATTGAACCTATTTAACTAATTCAATTCCATATTTTTATGTGAATTACCCTTAGTTAAACGAGTTATGACAATAAGAATTCATATAACGATCACAGTACTAGGTATTTGTATCTCTACACATTATACTTCGTTACCGAATTTTATTACACGTTATAAGTCTCAAACTCGCCTCTCGATTCGTAAGAAACTCAATAGATCGTCAAATTATTGATCAAGTAATTCAATGCATTGCAATCATAATAAAATCAACACATGGAAGAATAAAACACAGAATTCTTGAGTTAAAGAACTAATGATCTCAATAGATTACATTGTTTGTCCTAATAAGAAATTTAGCTATACATGATGAAAAAGATGAAATAAATAAAAATATTCGAATATATCACTGGATTTAATTGATAAAAATGATGAAAAAGAATCAACTTTTGCACTAAGATCTTCTTCTACTTCCAATCCTTAATTTGAACTCAAATCCTTGATGTATTTCTTCTCACGAATTCCTCTTCGATCTTGTATTTTTCTCTCAATTCTATAAAGTGTGGAACCCTCTTTTCAATGTGTGGGAACCCTTTTTTCATGTCTCCTTAGATCTATTTATACTTTCCTATACGTTCTTGGCCAATTTGGAGTCTTTTTGTGGGGGGTTTTCGTGGCCCAAACAATAAAAACCTAAAATTTGTGGTGGCGCACAGCGCCCTGAAAATCTGAAAATAATTGTCTTTGTAGCGCCTAGGCGCTGAGTCGATGTTCAACCTGCGTCTGTTTCAATATTTTTGTTATAACTTTTTCTCCCGATATCCGATTAAAGCGATTTGAAATGCGTTGGAAAGATAACTCAAAGATCTACAACTTCGATAGAATAGCTATTTTCCAATTCGAACGTTTAACGGGACAAAAATGAGTCAAAATATCCAACTAAATATTTGGATATCCTTGCGTGGTTGAAAATTGATTTGTTTTCACTCATTTTGATCATTCGAATCTTCATCGTGAGCTTCAACACCGATTTTGGATATTTGCATTTTAGCCCCCCCAAGCTTTGGATCTTACCATTTTTCGCTTTTTTCTTTCAATTTCACTTCCATTCATTAAGTTTCACATAATAACGAATTATCTATAATTTTATTAAATGAATTACGAAATGTCAATATTTTGGAACTCAAATAAGTGTATAAAATACACGTATCAATCATCCAATAAGAAATGTGTTCGTTTCTTCTCAAAACAGAAGGAAAAAAAATAGTGCTAGAGATTCATATCAAAATAAGTTCATACGGAGTACGTCGCCTGCCCTGAAATTCTTGCCATTTTCCCAGCCAGCTACATCGAAGTTCCAAACAGCATCCCCAACAGTATAGGCTGCTGCGCTTGCCCGGTTGCTCAGGACCAACATTCCCCACACTGTTATTGTTACAAAAATTGCAATACTTCTCTCTTCAGACATTTTCATAGGATTATTTTAGCTAATAATAAAATGAAAATGGTTTTTCGTTTTCTTGTTTAGGGTTTATGAAATGTTTAGTATGTAATGGACTGAAAATTGATGTCTTTAAGTAGTTTTTCAGTTGAATGTAGTTATATTCGTACACTGTGATGTAATCGATTTGAAAGATTTTAGAGATTTATTTAGATTGTGACAATATTTAACTTAAATTTTGTCGATCTTTAAATCTGCACTTAGATTGTTGTTATACTGAAGAAAATTTGATAATCTGCTCTATATATTAGATAAATATGGCTACATATTTTGGAGATCATTTTTAAAAAAAAAAAAATTTTACGTAAGAACCCGCAGTCGCTATCCATGAGTACGCACTAGGTAAACTTCGCTTCATGTACAGTAGTCCGCAAATCACACAGGAGAGATAAACCGTACTAGACAAGTCTGGTGCGACAGCTAGACCAAGAAGTGTTGGCGGGAAATTTGAACTCATAACATTCGATCTCCCGTTCACATGTTCCACCAACTCGGCCACCCCTGAAGAGGTCGTATTTTGGAGATCTTTAGTTATATGTTATTCGAGCATGGATTACGCTTAGATTGTTGTTATCTTGAAAGAGTTTTGGTAATCCTTAATTTGCACTATTTATTTAATTATACTATGTCTACTTACATAGGAGATCTCTAGTCGGTGTTATCTGAGCATAACCATACTTTAATTTGATTTCAATTAAACCCTTATTTGCTATAGATTAAAATTAGATTTTTATAAAAGTTGATGACATGTGTATTTGAAAAGTTGTGGGTTCAATGAAATGTGAGATTAAAATAAAATGTTTACTTTGATTTGAAATTTTTGATAAATTTAACTTCGTTCAATTTCGCTTACAAAAATGAAGGACAAGACAATTAATAAATGTGATTATTATCACATGTAATCTCTAGTCATGACGTAAAATAAGTATAATTTTAGTAAAATATACGACAATCATCATTTATAAACTACCACGTCATCAATTTCTATCAGTTCAATTAACGAAATTGGATGGAGTTACCACCAAATGATATTTTCACGTTATTAATATCATGACACTAGATTTTGGATGTTATGTTGAGGAAATTACACTGGACCAGGTATTTAGTTTTGACATTTAAAACATCAGGTTTATACTTTATTTAATCAATAATCAGGTTTTTATTTTTATCATTAATATTAATAATAATATTTTAAATTAAACTAATCAATATTCAATATATCTACCCTACCCCCTACCCCCTCTCCCATTTCAATCCAAAATCCTAACTGAAGCCGTCTCCTCTTCCCCTCTATTCTCGCCCCTCCCCTCTCTCCATTCCCCCTTCTCCCTCCTCTTCTCCCCCTTCCTCCCCTCCCTCCCCCCAGGCCGCGACGCTGCTACCGTGAACGGCAGCAGCGTCATGCGACGCTGCTGCCGTTCACAACAGCGTCGTCGCAACGCTGCTGTGAAGTGTGCAGCGTCGCGGCGACACCACAGCAGCGATCGGCGACGCTACTGTGGTCGACGCTGCTATGGTTGCCATCGAGTTGTTGTGTGTGGGAAGGGGGGAAAGGGGCGGATCTGTGTGGCTGTGGCGGGCGGTGAGGTGCTTTGGGTGTGGGGAGGGGGGAATGGGGCGGATTTGTGTGGCTGTGGTTAACCGAGAAAGGGTGTGCAGCTTCGCGACACTATGTGGCTGTGGCGGGCGGTGAGGTGCTTTGGGTCTTCGATGCGGTGGTGTGTGCAGTGGTCTGCTTTATTTGGTTGTGATTTTGCGATGGTGATTTTGTGTTTTTTTTTTTTTTTTTAATTCTGTGTGTGCAGCGGTTGTTTTTTGTTATTATTATTGCGGTGGTTGTGGGGGTGACGTTGGTGGTGGTGGTTGGTAGTGTTATTGTTGGTGGGTGGTTTAAGGATTAGGGTCGGCGATGGATGGGGCTGTAACCAATTATTTGGTCGTTCCGTGACCTGTAACCAAGTATTTGTTGGTGTAATGGGACTGTGACCAAGCTATCAAACTGTGGGTTCTTTTTTGTGTATGTGACCTAGCTATTGAACTGTAGTGAGTTTTTTGGTGTCTGTGACCTCGCTATTGAACTATGGTGGGGTTTTTTGGTGTCCGTGACCTCGCTATTGAACTGTAATGATTTTTTTAAGTGCCTATGACCTAGCTATTGAATTGTTGTGTTTTTTTTTCTATGACCTAACTATTGAACTGTGACGTTTTTTTGTGTCTGTGACTTAGCTATTGAAATGTGACCCACAAATTGGAAAATACGTGACCTGTGACATATAATTTTTTTGATCTGTGACCAACAAATTTTCTTAATCTGTGATCAAAATCTGTGACCTATAAATTTTTTATCTGTGACCTCAAAATAATCTATGACATTGGAATCGGAGCAGTCGCCGAAAAATATTCGTCGGAATTAAGTGTGGCCGGAGTAGTCGCTGGTCGCCGGAGTGGTCGCTGGTCGCCGGAGTGGTCGCCGGAGCAGTGGGGGTGGGGTGGGTGGGTCAATTATATTATATTATAATTAAATATTTAATATAATATAATAATTGTGAAATATAATTAATTAATTTAAAAAACCTGATTTTTGCAATTTTAAACTTTGTGACCTGATTTTTGATTTTGGTAAAGTAAATGCATGATCCATGAATTTTTCCCTGTTATGTTTCCTATGGATTATATTTGTGAGTTTTTAGTGACTTTTAGGCTCCGTTTGATTCTCATTAATGTAGAATGAGAATGAAAAATATAGTCGTTATTGGGTCTCGTACAAAAAATAGAAATTCAAAATTGATGGATTGATGTGATGGATAACGGTCAAATTTTTCATTTTTATAGATGAAAAATAAAAAACAAACGGAGGCTTAAATATTCTCCTGTAAGCTATTTTTAACCTTTTTGAAGTTTACGTATGACCTATTTGATATATATTTTTTGAATATATATATATATTTTATTTATTTATTTATTTATTTTTTAAAAAAATGATATTTTGAAGAATGTACTATTAAAAAGTAGAAAAAAATTTATGAGTTCACATATAAAACTACTTTATTGAAAGAATATATAATTTAAAAAATTAAAAAATTAAAAAATTTGGATATCTCAACTAATTATACATAATGTTTTGTTTAAACAAATCAATGTTGCGTCACTGTTGACACTGATAGGAAGAATATCCACTAGCAAATAAAATTACATAAAAAAATAACAAAAAAAATCTGGAAATTAATTAATTAATCTGTGAAGAAAAAATTCTAACCGTACAACTGTTAGTATCCGAGTTAGAGACATGTGCCTAATTCGGCGCAGCTCAGCAAGCACTTCTCGAAATCTCCCTTTGTCTTCTACCCTGAAACGAACTCCTTTCGAGTCTTGAATGTCCTGCTTATATATTTTGATTATAATTTTTAGTTTTAATTTCGTTTTTGGTCTCTTTATTCTTGAAATCATGAATTTGAATCTTGGATTCTGAAAACCAGAAAACGAAACTGTTGCAAATTATAGTGGCGAGTACAGGAAGATGCATTCAAGATTCCCAGTAAAAACAGCCCAATTTGGACAATCATCACATTTTTATACACTCCCACAGCATCAACAGAAGCTCCTTTTCAGATTTTTTTGCAGTGGCAAGAATCCTTCAAATTCTTTCGATTCTGATCCTTCTTCTTCTTCCTCCCCGGCTTCGACTGATGACAAGTTTGGGTTCAAGCTGGTGAGTCGGTCTCTGCGGGACACTAAACGGAAATTCAATGATATTGATGCCAGTAAGTGCAAAAAGACTACACTTTTGTACCTCATTAATGTCTGTTTCGATTTAGTGGTGTACATATTCTTGACGTTTGCTAACTGTGGGTTTTAGGTTTTACTGATTTTTTTTTTAATGATCTTAGCAACATCATGGTTTGCCATGTTGCCGCCGAGTCTTATTTTTCTCAATCTTGTCGACGAATTGTATAAGCATTACTGTTTAATTGTAATTTGATGATATTGCATTCTAAATCTAGTTGTTATTCAGTAGATAAAACCAAAGCGTGAGTATACGTTATAGATTAATATGATGCAGAGTTTATTTCCTCAGATACGGTGCAAGAATCAGTAAACCGATGGCTCTCAAAGACCCAAAACTTTTTGAATGAAGTAACTTCCCCATTTGTTAATACTGTTCATGATAGAAAGCCAAATCTTCCAAAAGATAGTGAAGATATGGAGGACATCTTCATCACAGAACATACTGTTGATAGCAAAACCCCTGGTGGAGACCTTTCTGAAGCTGCCATTGTTTCTATTGAGCAATTCAGCCGGTAAAGTTGCAGTTTTCTTATTTCCACTTTATTTGGGAATATGCATTGATTTTACTAAACAGAAAGGTGCCCTTGATATATAACTGCTAATTACTCTCTCTCTTCAGTTGCTTACGTATTTTATTCGATTAATAGAACTCGTGTATATGTTAAGAATCAAATATAACTGCAATGGATTTTGATTATTTTTGCTTGAGTCAAGGAGAGAGAAAATGTAATAACCGAATCAATTCACTACTATTACTTGTAGAGAGAATTTTTTTAGGTTTATTCTAACTATTGCCTATGATTACCAGGCTTGACATAGATACATGTATTCCCTGTCGGAAACCGTAATTGGTAGGAAGCTAGTCTCACCTAACTATTGAATGTGTACAATATGAATTCATAACTCTCACCTTGTGATTTTATTTTTATCAGGTTCAGAGTCAATGAATTCTATCTTATTGACTAGTGTGGAATTAATTTTTGACTTCTTCGTTAACTAAGACATGCAGGATGAATGGTTTGACAGGGGGCAAAATGCAGAAGATATTTAGAGCACTTGTTCCTGAATCTATTTATAATAATCCCCGTAATTTAGTGGAGTACTGCTTCTTCAGGTTTTTGTCAAGGAATAATGCTGAAGTTCATCCTGGCCTCAAGGTTCGTTCATGGGGCAAATTCAAATTTTGGCAACTTTTCCATTTTCATAATTAATATTTTCTTATTGCTGACAATCAAGATGCATAGATGAGTAGAATATCCAAACATATGAAATATGGAAGAATGATACTTTTTAGTAATTGATCAATGCAAAATAATAACATGTATTCTTTGAGTTTTAGAAGATGCCGATCAAGTTACAGGTGATATGGATTAAAAGATTAATCCGTACTATGGAGAGCAATAATAACACGAAATAGAAAATAAAAGCAAAAAAGGAGGAAATGTTAGATGACCTAATACTCGTGAATTTCTCAAAGTACCCCAAATACACGTAACTTAAGTCGAGTGGAAAATTTACTGTATATTGCGCTCTACAGATCCAGCCACAAGGTGACAAGGACCCCTATTACAGTATATGTGGATGACTTAATACATGTGAATTTCTCAAAGTACCCCCACTAAACGTGAGAACTTCAGTCGAGGGGAAAATGTACAGTATATTGCGCTCTACAGATCCAGCCACAAGGATGCATATGCAACACAACACAAACACTTGCGTGTTTGTATACGCACACTCATATTTTTTTTCTTTTTTTCTTTTTTTTCCTTTATGTGGACTTGGATAGGATTCAACTTTTGGAACTTACTAATTCATTTGTAGTTTGACCTGCAATATAGGAACCAGCATTTCAGAGACTTATTTTTGTTACTATGCTTGCCTGGGAGCATCCCTACAGCAGCCAGAAGGATTATCGAGCTAAAGTGTTGGGGAGAAATACTTTCCAGGTTTTTTCTTCTAATACTAATTTTCTTTGTGTTAGTTGTTCTCCTCAGTTGTAGATTGTAATATGCAGCTGCTGCTTTCTTTATTTAATTGCTTGTAAATCGCCATTCTAATTTATTACATTTTATCAGAGGCAATCGAGTAGATCAACATATAAATTGAATGAAATTTGAGTTATTGTTTAAAACTAATGAAGATTAACTTGCTTTGATGACAAACATTTTCTACAAGAAACTTTAAGAGGAGTATAAATTATAAATATTACATTGAGGGTGTCCCATCAAAGATGATATTGTTATTGCTGGAAAAAAAAAAACTTCTATGAAACAGATAGCTATTACTGGTTTAATCTGTTATACAGCTCATTTCAGAGAATGATTTTTCTATACAATGTGTTTATTGAAGAAAAGATCTACTTGACATTTTTTTTAATTATTATTTTTTAGCTGACAATTGTACTTGTTGGCGTTCCAGGATGATCTTTTCCTTGTATTATACCTGAGTTTTTCCTTGGATATTCTTTTTAACGTACCTTCTTTCGTCGAAGCTTACATCTAAGACTTCATTTCTGGAAAAGAACCTGACAGTTGTTGGCGTGCCAGGATGATCTTTTACTTGTATTCTACTTAGGTTCTTCCCTGGATATGCATTTTTTAACGTATCTTACTTCATAGAAGCTTACACTGAGACTTCATATCTAGAAAAGAAATTGAACTATTGATCATTCGTAAATCTTAGACATAATATTGCTAATGATCGTTTAATGATTGACGAGTTAATACTTATTGTACTAAAGAAATATTTACTGGTGCTTTTCTCCCTCCCCTTCTCCTCTTTTTTTGGGCTTTGGGTCGGGGGTAGGAGAGCTAGGGGCTAATGTAATATTCAATTTCTCTGTTTATGCTTTTGTAATATATGCCAACTAGTTTCCTTTTACCTTAAGTTTGACAAAAAGTGTTGAATGTCAGAACTAATAATTCATATTTGTTGAACTTGAAGAGGAGTCTAGTAGGAGAAGAGGCTTTTGTTCGAATTGCTCCTGCTGTTTCTGGTGTGGCTGATTGGCCAACTGCACATAACCTTTTCAAAGCTCTTGCTGGTGATGACGGGGGCATTTCATTTAGCATATGGTCAACGTATATTGACGAACTTCTCAAGTGAGAATTGTTTCTTTTTAACTTTGATTAAGACGTCTTTGGCTATTCTATGTTATTGTAAATTTTTTTCTGTAATGCTCCTATGATCTTTGATGTTGTAGCACCTCAACCAACTTGCAGAATTTTTCCATCTTTGAGGGCTCAAGTATTGGTGACTGATTCTGAAATTGTGAAAATGATACAGTTGGTAGCCCCGTCGTTCAGTTTCCCCTTTGTTAAAGTAAAAGAATAAGAAGGCTCATTCCATGTTGTGTTAGCCTCCCACTATTTATAATAAGAACTTAAGAAACCCTAGGTATTACATAAAAGACTTAAATACCCTTTAACACCCTTAACTCCCCACCATGGTTTGATTTCAGGCCCTCACCACCTGATAAAAACAACGAGTCCTATAATATATAAAAAGTTGGGAGGATAAATTGTGTTAAGGAAATGGTTATTATAGACCGAATGTACCCTTTTTGTTTGTGTCCTTACAACTAATATTTAATAAAGAGATTAATTCCACTGGGTCTGCCAATTGGCACAAGACATTTCATGTTCCTTTTTGCTATGCTACTGTGGACTGAAAAAATCCATGCCAACTACAGTCGAACCATTCAAATGTACTTGGATATTTGGATAATTTTCATTTAGATCAGACAAATCCCAGATACTTGTGGTCAAGTTCAAGCAACATAAACTTTTTAATAACTTAGTCCAAGTAGGTTTTGATATAGCACAGTTGGGTTCCTCCAGGGACATTTAAAATAATATATGTTGCAATGTCAACTGTTCAGCTGATTATTGTACTATACTATTTCTTGAAATCTCCAAACTTGTTCATATTACAAAAATCGCTGTGTTAGTCTTGACATCATCTAAAAGTGATTTATGTAGTTGAAGCATAAAAACATCACAAAGCATGTATGCTTTCAAATTTTTATGCAAAAATCTTATGATAAATAATTATTCCAATGCTTATCAGCCTTCATTAGAATAAGATAACACAAAAATACTTTCTCCTGTACCATATTAGTATATGAAGATAACTGGATCTCATATTTATTAAAGACAACTCAAAACACCAGGGTTGAAGAAATGGTCACACCCGGGTCTATATCAGTTCCAAGTCAAAAAAAAAAAAAAAAAATGGACAGAGTACAAATCTTGAGAGATATGTAAATAACTTTCCTGTAGATTATGTGCATTGCTTAATGTGTTTAACCATTCATATGCAACATATAGACACACTTTTTGGTACTCTTCTTACCTTCCACTTATTGATGTTTGAATATTGAGTTCTACTGGTATGTTCTTCTCTGAAGGCTGAATTAATTTAATCTTCTAGTGTACTACGTAGATCCTTCATTTCACATTTTCCATAATTTGATATTTGTGGACAAATTTCTTAATGCTAAACATCTTCCCAGTGTGGACTTTCTCAGTCTTTTTTGTCATCATATTGGTGTAGGGTGCATGACGGACGGAAATCATGCCAGTTTCAAGAGTTTTCCCATCTTTCTAAGGAGAGAATCCTCTGCCTTGGTTCTAGCAGAAAACAGCCTGTTATAAAATGGGAAAACAACATGGCATGGCCAGGAAAACTCACTTTGACCGACAGGGCACTCTATTTTGAGGTATTGTTATGAAGCTGTCAAATGCCTTCATTGCTAGAGAAAGTCGTCACCGTGGCTTAGGAGTGCACTACATGAGTTCAATTTTATTGTACTGAAAATATTATGTCATTCATCAATAACATTGGTTAGAAGTTGTACCTTAGAAGAAACCAAAAATAAAACTTAGGTCTAACTACACCTGGGATGACAAAGAAACCAAGAGGAAAAAAAAAGGCAGCGCCAAAATGCTATACAAGTACTGAGACGGATATATATGGTAGCATTTGTTATTTCTGGCACACTTGGGCTAAATGATGCCCATATAATTTAAGTTTTAAACCAAGTGCTTTTCCTAGTCTTTGAGTGGTTTTACAAACTAATTTGATGTAAAAAGTTGTTCATACTCAAGAACCCGGAACACTGTATACTCTATTTTTACACGCTTTTCAACAATGTATATTCAGTTTATCCAAAATTAAGTAGAAGTTGTAAATCAACCCACTTTGAATGAAAGGAAAAGGTTATATTCTGTGTAAAAGAATGCACTCATAAAATCAGACTTTTAATTCGTTGAAATGTTTTGTCCTTTTGGAATATTAGCACACATTGTTGCAGGCAGTTGGCCTGATGGGACAGAGAGGTGCTGTTAGGCTGGATCTTACGGGAAATGGTACGAGAATAGAGAAAACAAGGGTAGGACCTTTGGGATCAAATCTTTTTGATTCTGCTTTATCTGTTACCTCCGGTCCAGAGTGAGTACGCTTCTCCCACCCATCTGTTGTAAATTTATTAAATCCTGTAATAGCTGTCTTTATTTATTATCCATAAAACACTTAGAATATGATGGTGGATTGGGGGAAAAAAAAAGCAATGGTCATATTTTCTTTCTCTGCGCTGAAGTTCATTATCGAAGTCCTATATTAGCCATCAGACTGATCCCTTAATTTAAAAGAATAAAACACCCGGCTCTCGTTTAATCTAGACTGGAAGACTTATTTAGGGTAACTAATTGCTTAAAGTTCACTTTTCTGCTTTTTTTTATTCTGTTCTCTTTTCTTCACTTGATTTGCATACTTGTTGCCATCATAGCCATCCCAACAGAAATCAACTGAGGATGCAAGAAATTACTGCCTGCATCGTTGATATGTGGACCTCATTGGCCTCCCAACCCCATCGCCCTCTCCCTCCCCAAACTGAAACACCGACACAGACACAATAGAATTAAAATTGTTGAGATTGTTTAAGCCCTTTTGTTTTACTTGAAATGGTTTAAGAACTTGGCTTACTGATGAATTATTTTGAGTATTATTGTCATTTCGTGCTTTATCGAAACAACATATCGTTGCAAAACCGAATTTTAAGTAAGATAATTTTATTTTAGTTCCCCTATTGACTACCCATTAAATAATAGATTGTGTAACATTTTTTTTTCCTGGGGTTTCATATTATCAGGACTGAACCATGGGTACTTGAATTCGTTGATTTGGGAGGTGAAATGAGAAGGGATGTGTGGTATGCATTTCTTAATGAAATAATTGCTTTATACAAATTCATAAGTGAATTCGGACCCAAGGATGGCGATCAATCAGTTTATGATGTATATGGTGCTCACAAGGGGAAAGAAAGGGCGGTTATTTATGCCATAAATACTATTGCGAGACTTCAGGCTCTCCAATTTATGCGTAGGACCTTAGATGAGCCTACTAAACTGGTTCAGTTTTCATATTTACAAAATGCACCATTCGGTGATGTTGTTCTCCAAGCTCTTGCTGTTAATTGTTGGGGTGGACCTATGATTAAGAAAACAATGAAGGGTAATGATGAACTAGGTCAACGACTGCGGCTCACTGGTGAGGCATATGAAAGTATTAATCACGTGTTTGATATAGATGGTAGTGTCTACTTGCGAAAATGGATGAGGTCCGCATCATGGACTTCTAATGCTTCACTTGGTTTCTGGAAGAACACGTCGGTGAAACAGGGGGTCGTGCTGAGTAAAATGCTCGTTGTTGCTGAAATGAATTTGGTAGAAAGGGCAGCAATGATATGTAGAGATAAATACAGGGCAGCTGAGAAGACGCAAGCCACAATTGATGCTGCAATGATTGAAGGAATTCCCAGTAACATTGACCTTTTCAAGGTTGGAATTTAGTAATTCTTTTCTTAAATTCCTTTTGTAGTATTTGTTGGAATTTACCTAGTTCTTTTCTTAAATTCCTTTTGTAGTATTTACCTCTACAATTATCCCACCATATGCTATTCTTTTTTAGGTTACTTCAGTTTCACATGCTTTTTAAATGTGTATCGTATCAAAATTACTTTATCCACATTGAGACCCCCTTGGACTTTTTGAAGTAAACTAGTTTTTTTAGCACATACTCTTTAATATATTAGTATATATTTTGTTTATTGATTGAGAAAAAAGTTTAAGATATTTTATAGACTTGGATGGAGTTTGATGACAATTGTGATCCTAGTTGTTTTTTATATTTATTTTTACCTCTTAATGGAGGCACCTGGAATCAACAAAAGAGAAAAGTTAGCAACATTTTCAAGGACATAATTGTGTGGTTTTATACATTGAGAAACATTCTGATGCGTAAATTGAAATGGATGCTTATGCATTCCATGTTGCCTAGATTTTGTTATTTTTGTTCCTGGTCGTATAAAACCTATATTTGCTCTGCTAATACTTGCATTCCTTTTTACTTGTCAGGAACTTGTGCTCCCTATGACTATCACCATTAGAAATTTTGAAAGACTGAGGCACTGGGATGATCCCCTTGTGACAGCATCTTTTCTCGCACTTGTAAATACACTCATCTTCAGGTAATCTATTAGTGCCCACAGTTGAGAAGTTCATGTCTTTTATAAGGCCATTGAAAAGCTTTCCTTTTGGTATGGTCATGAAAACTCGATCACTTGAAGTACAAAATGTTTCTGGTATTTATATAGCTGCATATATGATCTGAATTACCAATTTATTCCCCTTGCAGAAACTGGTAAGCAACCAACAGATTTTGTGATTCGATCTTTCACTACATCTTTCTAAGCCTGGAGTAATTTCAAATCAATGCCTCTTGCCCAGCTGCCATTTGTTTATGCATATCTTCTATTTAGTTAAAACAATTAAAACGATCGTGGACGATATTCAGATACTTATTAGCTGGTAACCTAGAACTCAAATACATCAACAGCTCATGCAGTTGTCAAGTGATCTTCCAAACGTGGATTTCTCACTTCTAATTTGGAACTTGAACCTTGCATTCTGCAAGCCTTGTTTCTCACTCATTAACCTTGCAAAATTTTCCATGATTAACTTTATGCACCGCCAACTAAAATTTACTCTTACAAGTAACAAGAAGTCTATTTCTAAAACTAAAGCTCTTTTTTATTACTCATTTTCAATAATATAACTACTTTGCATGATATTCAAAGGATGTGCTAATGTCAGAGTGTAGTCATTAAGATTTACAAATTTTTCAGGATCGAGCCTAATGAGGTCGGGTATCTATTCTTGTCAGGAACCTGCTGTCTTATGTGTTCCCAGTGAGCTTGATGATCTTGGCTGCTGGCATGTTATTATTGAAGGGCCTCAAGGAGCAAGGCCGTCTTGGAAGATTTTTTGGAAAAGTTACTATTCGTGATCAGCCTCCCTCAAATACAATTCAGAAAATTATTGCTGTGAAAGAAGCCATACGTGAAATGGAGAAATATATCCAGAATGTGAATGTTGTACTCCTTAAGATACGATCTATCGTTCTTGCAGGACAACCTCAGGTATGTTGTCTATGGGCATATGCTAAGCTTGGTCTAATGTGAGACTGCATGGGAGTTACAACCTTTCGCATTTTCTAGTATGAAGTGGAGCAATATCTTTCCTTCTGCACTTCTCTCTTGCTCTTTGTTCATGGTCAGGGGCCTCAGGGCAGGGTGACGACTAATAAATTATACCATTAAAAATGCTATTTGAAAGGGTAAAAGCATAAGATAGCAAGAATGTAATATTATTTTGGCATAAAAATCCCTAATAAAATCATTGTGAGTTCTCATCTATGTCTATGCTTCAAAAAAGAGGGACTGTGAATTTAGGCTAGGAGGACGGGGTTTATCTAAGTTAACTTTTACTGATTCTGAAGTGGATCATTAGCTAATATGTTGCAAAAATGTTGTTCTTTTAATTAAAGGCATTACAGACTGAATCTCGCTCTGTGCAAGGCCAAGCTTGTGAGGTTGACCTATCAATGAGGTGCCCTAAAACAGCACCTTAGCAATTTTACATCCCTAAATCCACACCTCTATGTCCGCTCCCCCCACCCATCAACCTGCTCTTTTTTCACACGTGCACATAGTATTATGAGGTTAAAATGCTTTAACTGTTTCTCCTAGGCACCCAAGCTGGACATAAATTTCAGGTTGTGTTCATTTTAAACTTTTCACTTGTGTTTTGCTTTCCTTTCCTATTCCATGATCCAAAGGAACACTAAGTGATGCTATAGTGGTATCTTCTCAGCTTCTGGTTTTGCTTTGTCTTTCAAAATACTATTATAATGGTGGAATGGAGTTGGTCCTGAAAACTTAATTACGGCAGTCATAGAAACTTGAACCAAATAGCTAAGACAATACATGGTGAAATCTGAGTTTGACTTAGTAGATTGAAAGATTAAGACATTTTGTGTAAAGGAAGGTTAAGAAGATAAAATGTATGATTGGATTTGCATTAATCATTCATCATATTGTCGGCTAAAGTGGATCGCTGTGCGTGCACACCCATCTTTCTTTGCTTATAAATCCAATTGAAATTCTCCGCTTAAATCTTTTCAGATAACAACAGAGGTTGCTTTGGTGCTACTGTTGGGTTCGACCATTCTACTTATTGTTCCATTCAAATACATTCTAGCATTTCTCATTTTTGATCTCTTCACAAGCGAGCTTGAGTTTAGAAGGCAAATGGTTTTGAAGTTCATGAGCTTTCTTAAGGAGCGCTGGGATACTGTGCCAGCGGCTCCTGTTGTTGTATTGCCATTTGAAGAAAAAGAATCTCCTGCTGCAATTCAGAAGCAGAAAATGAATCACACCGGGAAATCAGAAAAAAACCTGGAGCGTTAATTAACCCGAATAGGTTTGATATTGCAGAGATGCTCTCTTTTTCTTCTGTTTTGTTTTTTCCCTTTGCGATTTTCTTGATGCATCTTTTTATGTACTCTCCCAGGATTTTAATTCGTTGTTGTTGAAAGAACAAACACATAAGAATCAATGTATAAAGCATTTGAACAATGGATTTAGATTGTTCTTTACATTCATGAGGGCAACAACAGTAAAGCAAAATTGCCAGAACGTGAAAAACATATATCGAAATTATGAAAATTTTGCGGTTGACAAAATCAAATCAGAACATGACTGGTAAGCTGATAGCTGCTGGCAATGCCGTCGCCCAGAGCTTCCACATTTTGGAGAGTGTCTCAAGTCTACCATTTGATCCATTACAAGTAAGCTGCCTGTCATGATATGTGCATTCTGTTCGATTCCTACTCACAACCCAGAAAAGGTTAACAAATATTTGATATATCCTAGATTTCTTGCGGCCAAGATGAAGGTTTCTGTATAAGGTTATCAAATCAAATTGTGCTTGTAAAGTGTGCTTATCTTTAAAGGCTTGTATGGTACACATTACTTAGTCGACAGGATTTTTACATTTTTATCCTCTTTAATACTATATAGTACTGTTCTGAACTAGCAATAAGAAGATTTTGTTTCCATACCTTGAGGAACAAAATGTCACTGTGTAATCCGTGGCACTGCAAGTGATGATACTTGTAGGGTCATCATAAGCAAAGCTATAGGCTGCAGGGCATGCAGTTTTGAATATTCTTGAATAATTTGTAGGCACACATGCTATAGGGGTGGAAAATGCACCCCTGCAGCAATACTCATCAGTTTTGAATACATTGCACGCACTTTGGCAAGCAATGATCTTATCTTTAGTCTTGGCAGCAAGTTCCGGCGGGCAATTTGGTCGTAAATCGTTGTCACAGCCGGCCGGTTGGCAATTTCCTTTGCCATTAACAGGCTTTACCACTATAGGCAAGTTAAACCCATCAACAAGGCTAACGTCGTAATAATCAGTATCTCCGAGGGTAAATTCAGCAATTGAAGCAGGAGGCTGGCCAGGCCCGGTACATTTAAGTTTACTTCCACAGCCACCTGTTTGGCAAGTGCCATTTTCATTTTTGTCAAAATTGCAACCTGTACGAGCCCATATCCGACCGTTCCACCCGGATGGGGCTGTAAAGACGGCAGATTGGGTTGGTTTCAAAGCAAAGCCTCCACCAGTGTAGTTGTTACTTGCAGTTATTCCCGGCCATATGGTCTCTTTGCAGTAATTTATGATGGTAAAATTTGTGCACTTGGACAATCTTATCCCTGTTAACATGCAAAAGAAGAAATAAGTTTTCGAGGGTACCATCATTTCATTCTCAACCGTCATATTCATAACTAAATTTTATTCTCGAAAATTATGGAACGCGTGAGTTTACCGAATAAGAGGAGGAAATAAAATGTTACCTGATGCTATTACAAGGAAGACAAACCAGAGTGTGAGAACTGTACTGGAAATGGCCATTGCTAACCTTAATAGACTACTCAGTACTTGTTTTTGTTGGTACTGAGTAACTGGAACTTGGAAGTGATTGTGTTTATGGTTGTATGTACATGTGAGTAAATATAATGGAAGCGAATACAAAACTATAGAAGAATGCGTGTAGAATGGAGTGAATACACAGAAAGTGTGGCCAGCCAGAAATTCTTTCTTTCTCCTCACATAATCAAGGGATTCCTTGCCCTCACTCAGCATTTTCCATCCATACAAATCTTTTTGCATAATCTTCTCCTTTACCCTTTGGTTTTCAATTTGTTTATTTTGATTCAGTTCAAGAACCAAATTATCAGTGCAACACATAACGTAGGTCAGGAACAAGAAACTGTTTATCTTGCTATAATCATTTTTATAATTTTACCAGTTCGTCTAAGAGAGACTTCGGCAAGAAGATCTTTCAACATAAGAAATAATTGAAAGCCATTTACCATAGAAATTTCAAGGTCCCAAAGTGGAAGAAATTTAAGACAATTAAGCAGAAATTGACAGAGAAACTGTTTTACAGGAAGGGTTAAAAAGAGGAAAGATCAATCGATATTCCAAAAAATTATTGTTACAATCATCAAATACCAAATTTGGAAAGCAATGCGCTAATAAATGAATATTGACAAGTATCATCAATCGTACAGTTACACGCCGCCTGTCCTTGATCCCGTGACAGGACGTCAACAAGGTTTATCATCAAATACCATGTCCTGATCGGCTTCTATTGAGGGCATGTCTGTGAGGAGCTATATCGAACTACAAAATTGAAGAGCTGATCTCAATTGAATGAAACTTAACCCGCCTCAACTTGTTGCCACCTTTCTCCGAACAATTCTCTTTCGCCGAGCCTTGGGGGGAGGCGCTTCACTATCCACGATAGAGTCACTTTGACCTTGTTTAAGTCCAAGAAGTCCAAGCCCAGAAACAATAGCGTTCTTGGATATGAACCACTTTGAAGAAGACTGATTGACTCCTTCAGCTGGTCTACTGTAAGCCTTCTTCAAGAGATCGTCCGAATGAGCCAATGGATCAACCTCCACCCCAAGCCAAGCCAACCTTGATGTCTCTCCTAGTTGGACATTCAGTACCCTGCATGCATTTGAAACTCAGATTTTCTACCATACAAGCTGCAGCCAACATTGTGAAGTGCAAAAGCATGATTGAAATGCAATAGGAAAGCCAGGTATGCTCTAAATTACTGGTTTAGCATCAAGGTCTCAAATTTCTCTTGAAGTGGGGCAAACGACCACAGGAAATTATCAAAAGCATAGCCAACAAATTTGGTCTTCACCATTTAAATCAAGCATTTCGTGAGAAAAGAACAGGGTAAACTCACTTGAGGAAATCACTTCTGGTGAATGGTTTAAATAACTGAAAATGCTATCTCATGGAGCGGAAAAATTCCCAAATGCAACCTACAAAGATCAAATACCGAGAAAACATACCTCAGGGCTGTGCTAAAGAACAGAGCTACTCCAATAACATCAAAGTAGCTGGTAACTGCTCTGTCGAAACCACACAGCATTTGATATCGTAAATTTGCGTATAGGCCAAGGAAAGCTCCATAACCCAGTGCATTGCTGCTCACGGATGGAATGGTCACAGATAACCTACAAAACCAACAATTGCCAGATTAAATAGTAAAATGTGTTGGCAAGAATAACACATGCACCGTTTACCAAACAAATTTTACCTTCCCTCCTTTTTATGGGCAACAAGGTTGGACACAGCACCCTGTGCAGCTCCGGCAGTGAATCCAACCATACACAACTCTGCGGCTTTGTAGAAAAAAGAATGAAGTCTCTTCTGGAAGTCAAATTCTCTAAGTGGATAACTCTTCTCAAAGATATTATTTGGGAGTTTTTGCAGTGTGTTCTGCAAATCAAAACGGAAGGTATTTCCATATGAACGACAAGGAGCAAGTGACCAAACAACCATGGCATTGCAAGCTGTCACTGTAAGCACATTGATAAGCGCAAGATCCCATTCCTGCTTTATCCTGCATTGAAGTGACATGTTTATCACGCTAATAAGACAAGTAAACACGCTGTTGTTTTAATTCCTTCCTAACAAAACCCATAAAATGAGACCTCTCTTTGCGATTATTGATTTCCCACCAAACGGAGCAACCAATAGTAGTTGCCTGCTCAAGAAGCAGCCTGTATAAAAAGGCAGGATCTGCGATCATCCTGTACAGACAGAAGATTCAGAAAAAAATTTGGTAATGTTTCAGATAGAAGACTGCTCCAAAAAATCTAGTTCTAAACTACTATATAATCTGTACAAAAGAAAATAAAAACAAAATCCATTGCAACAATTCTGCACAGCATACAGATTTAAAAGAGTCGAACAACCGCAAGGAACATCTGTTTATGTACTAGCTACAACAAACTAGGATAAATTATCGGAATTTTGGGTCACCATCAGGTCCATTATGGAAACAACTGATAACATACACACTAGGACAAATCCAATTTGTGATAATTACCTTCTTTTTGGCGATTCTTCGTTCAAGTAAAGAGGAAATTTTAAGGAATAAACTTCTTAGAGCTACATGGAATAGTCTCATTACAACATGTCTACATAGAGAGCTTCTGATAACGGAAGAAATAACCAAACCTTCGATCAGGTAAATATAATCAGCCTCTTCATCCAGTGGACCGGATGTTATCATAGCCAAAGTCACTATTGTCGCCCCAAGTTTTCTTCCATGCCATTTTGGAACATGAATCTAGAACCGCTACCCCCAATGACAAACATAACCCTAAGTTAACTGTTTATAACAGTTCAGGTATATAATTCAAAGTCATTCTCCTAGGCTCAGGAAATGATATGCACCTGCTGAGTTGAAAACCATGCAAGCAGGGTCCCTATCTTAAGCATTCTAATTTCAGA
Source organism: Fraxinus excelsior (assembly GCA_019097785.1). Taxonomy (NCBI): domain Eukaryota; kingdom Viridiplantae; phylum Streptophyta; class Magnoliopsida; order Lamiales; family Oleaceae; genus Fraxinus; species Fraxinus excelsior. The sequence continues at coordinate 5,194,424 of CM032633.1, read as the reverse complement.
AATATATTTACATCTTAACATCAAAATAATTATTGTGCTCTGAACTTACAACATGTAATTGTGCGTTCATATCAAAGTATCTCGTGTCATCACAAACTTCATCCTTAATACACTAGTAGCATCTAATACACATCATCCATAAGCAACCAAACTTAATCGTATTAATCTTAAACCAATTTGTTGTAAATCAAACACTAACTGATCTACAATGAGGGAGAGGAAGGAAGGTAAAGAGATTTAGATCTTCAATTTCTACAAGTCAGCATATGGAGGGTTTAAACTTACCTTCCAATAAAAGCCCTAGATATTCCTTGCGGAAGTGCCCGGGATATGAACCTCTCAGTTGTAGGCCTGGCATGGATTGCCAGAAATCTTACCATTTGAGCAGAGCTGACCAAACCCTGGAGGCAATTGCATATCAGGGTCCAGTCATCAAGTAATTCCACCAAAGAATGCACAAGAAAAAGGTAAAACATTACCATTTCATAAGCTTGACGTAATCCAGCGGGCAAATCCATCATTGTCTTTTGCCACTCATTCAATACAGCGTCAATAAATTTCCGGTCAAACAACTGGCGAAGAACATAAAACATTACTAATCTAAAAATATGTTAGATAAAGAATTGGAATAAATTACACAAAGATATAGGCATTGCCATGTAAGTGTGTGGATGTCTCTTGCATCAGTTTGTTACCTCTGGCAGAACAATTCGCCGTCTAAACAGTCCACCCTCGTCTCCCTCATCACCCTCATCAAAGTCATCGAAGTAGTCATCATCATCTCCACCATCATCACCCCCGTCACCGCCACCATGACTAAGCCCCTTGCCCATATTACCGCCTCCTCCCCCAGTAGAAAGCTGTCATATTGCCACATCATAAGAAAAATAACTTATCAAAAGAATTGTCATGTTAAAGCCCCTATGCTAAGGGAAAAGGTAATAAATTTGAAATGAGTTGGGCTGAGAAATGTGGGATGTGCTTAGTTATCATACAGTCTAGTCTGATCGATTATCCAGACCTTCTATAGATACTCCATTTATAGCACAGTATTATTGAGTTCTCATATTTGTACACAAGTCTATACCCACCAGGAGTTACTTCATACTGCCAATTTGAAGCAAATGAATGAAAACTGAAATCTTTTCATGATTATATTTGGTACTTGTTATTATTCCCAAGACTTGAAATCCGAAAGATTCGCAGTTTCGAATATCATACTCCAAAAGGATGCATCGATTGCTAATGCTCAATATAATACAAAACATAACCTCAAGTTGGAATTTGTTTTATATGATGGTTTAGTGGATTAAGAGTATTAGAGGATTATCATAGGCTCGAAATATGAAAAATACAGAAGAAACAAAGAAAATTACAATTTTCCTACTTCAAACTCGAAGGCTCCAATCCCTAGCCCAAAACACGGATCATACCACCTTATTTTCCATGAAGCAAAACTCACATCCCAGAAAAAAGGAACTAAAAAATGCAGAAAAATACCAAAGTTCCAAACAATATCAATGAAACAGACGTCAAATTATCTCGCTAGAAAAGATTGAGGTGGAAACAGTAGAACCAAAGGGAAGGTGCACTTCCCTGGAGAAGTTTTAGAACTGCTTCGTCTGTTTAGCAAATAAGATTGTGAAGTTGTTTCTCTAGGTGTTAATTCTAAAACAGCATCAAGCACCTTCAGACAGACACACCAAAACAAAAGATAAAATCTGCCTTTTGATAGTTTCCTTATCCAGATTAAGCAGGTAAAAATGGCACAAACTAAAATATAAGAACCTAGCTGCCTTTTATCAATTTCTGCGATAGAAATATGAACCCTTAAATGCACATTTCAATGGCTCCAAAGCAAAATGAAAATATACATCATTTTTCGACCACCACAATTATCAATACATGTACATAAAAATACCTCTGGACTAGACTTTGTTTGCTTTTGCGTCAAATCAAGCTTCGATTTTTCCAAAGTAACAGCACCAAACGCGCCGTACTGCCCTCCCTTCATAACCGGCCCGAAGTCCAGAGAACCAGAAGGCGAAGGCGATGGAACATCAGCAGCAGGAGAAGCCTGATAACACCGCTCGAGGGCAGCAATAGCATCACCGTCAACCACCGCCGAGGAGGCCTTTATTGTGAAAGAAGACTTGCGAAGCTTACCAGGTACAGGAGGAGCCACCGGTGGCCTGTGAAGACTGGCTGGCAACAAGGGTTTGGACGATAAGGTTTTGGAGATAGGAGCCAAGGGCATAATTTGCGCTGTTTGGAACACTATGTGAGACATTTTTGGTACGGAATTTTTTGGATTAAGAATCAGGGTTCAGAATTTCATAGAGAAATTTGTATGGGGAAATGGAGATCTTTCCTTTTTTTTTTCTTTTTTTTTTTCGTTTCCTCTCTCAGAGCGAGAGGGTAGAAACAGAAGGAAATTAGGGGTGAGGTTGGGGTTAAGCCGTTAAGGTTTGGATGGGACTACGAATGTGGGTTGCGTGGTGTTTCGATAAACCCAATATTTCTTTTACATTATTCATATTATTTTATTTTAATATAATATAATATAATGAAAAAGGATCATTTTTAATTTTATACGACTTGAGCACAATTTATTCACTTCAATATCAATTATTAGTCCATATTGTTTGGTAGATAATTTTTGAGATGTCTAACATGGAGAATAGCAAGTATAATTTAGAGGGAAAAATTCACAATTAAGGCATTACGCAATCCAAAAATCAAGTTTTAAGTTTAATTAATTCAAAAATCAGGTATTTATTTATTTATTAAGTCACAATTTATTTATTAATCACGTGTTAAATAATTAATTGGTCACAATCAAAAAATTTATAGGTCATATTTTATTTTATTGGCCATGGATAAAAAAAAATTATAGGTCAGAGTTTATCAATCATTCACATATTTTTAAATTTGTTGATGACATATCAAATTTTAAGGTCATAGGTTATTTTATTGATCACGGATAAAAAAATTATATGTCACAATTTATCAATTAGTCACGTATTTTAAAATTTGTTGGTTACAAATTATCGAATTTTAAGATCACAACTCGTCATCGTCGTTAGATACACCATCTTTCTCATCGCCAACAACAACAAAGACTTCACCACACCACAACCACCCACCACAAAACCCGCCACCACCTCCAACTTCGTCGTTGCCAAAACCACCACATCACACCACTACCACAACGTCATCACCAGATCCAACGAAAAAATTCCAAACCCGCCACCATCGCCTGCTAAAATCGGGCAATTCTTCTCACGCCCACAGAAAACAATCCAACCACCGTGCAGTAAATCCCCAAACCACTGCACCACCGCCACTACCATACCAACCAAAAATAGATGCAGAAGAGAAAAAAAAAAGCGATGTCGCTGCTACAGCAATGGTGAGGGCGATGTCTTTCACCCAATTTTTCGACAGGCTGTGACGCCGCTCACTGCTCACAAAGAGAGAGAGAGAGAGGGGAAGAAAGTGAGTTCGATTTTAATATTAATATATTTATAAAATTATAAAATTATTATCTGATTTTTAAATAATTAAACTTTCAACCTAATTTTTGAAAATCAACCTTTAAACACTTTTTTTTTTTTTTTTGTAATTTCCTCTAATTTAAATTGGGCTTCAAAACTTTGATACAAGTTTTAGGAAGGCTGGTTTCTTCCGGATTTATTGGCAACAGGCTAGAAGCCCAGAGCTTAAAGTAGTGGGCCAGATATTGAGGAAATTACACTAAACCAGGTGTTTAGTTTGATGTTTTTAAAATTCAGATTTTTGGTTTATTTAATCAAAAATCAGGTTTTAATTTTACATTAATATTAATAATAATATTTTTAATTAAATTAAATTATATACATACCCTACTACCTACCCTACCAACTTTATTTTAAATATAAAATCCTATCAAACCCTAATCCATTTTATTTCTCCTCCTTCCTCACCTGCCACCACCACCACCGCCCGCCTCTTCTCCATCCTTACCTCAGATCTTGTTCTCCTCCCTTCTCTCCTCCCCCTCCCTCCCGTCTCCTCCCTTTCTCTCCCCCCCCTCAGATCTGTGAGCTGCGCGATGTAGCAGCATCGCTGTTGTGCGACACAGCAACGCGACGTTGCTGTGTCGCACATTAGCATGGCGACACGCCGCAGCGCACGCTGCTGTGTCACAGCAGCGTGTCGCCACGGCAGCGACAGCAGCGTCGACGTTGCTAGGACACAGCAACGTCGACGCTGCTGCCAGCAACGTTTTGTAGCGTCTGTCTCTTACATTTTTTTTGGATGGTGTTGGTGGTGGCGATTCTTAAATCCGACGGTGCGTTGGTGTTTTTGCGATTTTCAGATCGATGATGTTTGTGATTTTCAGATTGGTGGCGGTTTGTGTTTTGTGAGGTGTGGTGATGACGGTGGTGTGTTTTTGTTCAATTTTCACGACTCGGTCATTCTTTGCCATGGGGGCTGGGGAAGGGAAGTGTTGGTGTGATTTGGGTTGATCTGTGGTGGTTGTTTGTGTTATTATTGGGGAATGGTTGTGGCGGTGGAGGTGGCGGCAGCGGTGGCAGGGATGCGACGAAGAATGTCTGTGACCAACTAGTTGGTCAATCTGTTACATGTTATCAAGTATTATTGGTGTATTGAGATTATGGGACGGGTGCGGCGGATGGGACGAAGTGTGTGTGACCATCTATTTAGTCGATCTGTGACCTGTAGTATTGTTGGTGTATTGGACTGTGACCTTAAAATTTGTTAATATGTGACTGAAAATGTAACCCGTGACCAATAAATATATAATAATTTTTTAAATTATGACTAATTAAAAATCAGTGACCTATAATTTTTTATCAGTGACCAATGAAGTCAATTGTGAATGACTCAATTTTTTGATCTGTGACCTCGAAATAATATGTGACCAGATAATTTAATAATTTGTGACTGAGAATTAAATTTTTTCCCACTTATCTGTGACCTCGAAATTGGAGCAGTCGCCGGAATTAAGCGACGGCGAAACAGTCACCTAAGTAGTCACCGGAATTAAGCACGGTCGGAAAATAGTCGTCGGAGCAGTAGGGTGATGGTGGTGGAGGTGGGATGGATTAATTATATTATATTACAATAAATATTTAATTTACTATAATAATTGTAAAATGTAATTACTTAATTCATGAAAACCTGATTTTTGCAATTCTAAACCTTGATGCCTGATTTTTTATTTTGGGATAGATAAAGCATGAGTTGTAAATTTTTCCCCCAGATATTTGGGCGCCATTTGACCCTGATTTGGTGCACTTTGTACTAGGAATTAATTTAGGGATTTTTTTGGGGAAAATTTCAGGTTAAGTTTCACCTATTTCACATCAAGTGTTTCAATTTCAAAAATCATATACAAATTAAAATTAATTATATATTTTATTAATCAAATGTAATAAGGTCACAAATTAACGATTTAATTAGTCACATATTATTTTTCAATCACAAATCAGAAATTTTATATGTCACGAATTATTTTACTTTCACAATTAAAAAAAATTATAGGTTACAATTTGTTCATCGGTCACAAATCAAAAATTTATACGTCACAATTTATTTATCGATCACAAATCACAAATGTTATAAGTCACAACTTATCAGACAGTCACAAATTTTCGATCGAAAAATTTATATGTCACAAATTATCTTTTGATCACAATTCAAGAATTTTATATGACATGGTATGTTCATCAGTCACAAATCAAAAGTTTATACGTCACAGTTTATTTATCGATCATAACTCACAAATATTATACGACGCAACTTATTAGAAGTTACAAATTTTTAAATTATCGATCACTAATTAATAATTTTTTAGGTCACACATTATTTCGTGGTCACAATTTATTTTTTTCATTATTCACATATTGTTTATAGGTCATAGATTAACCAATTTAACGGTCACAATCAGACAAATAATTTACGACCACAACTAACACTTGTGACCACCACCTTATCACTCCCTCCAGCAGCACCATCACCACCGTCGCTGCCTAACCACCACCGTCTCTCGACAGCAACACCATCTCAAACAAATCAATACATCGCGAAAAAACGCCACCACATCGTCACACCAGATCCATCACCACCTCGACAGACCTATCGCCACCAACGTCTCACCATCATGTTGACTTATGGTTGATTATAACCTGAATGTTTTAATTATAACAAACAAGTCAATATTATTTCTAACAATTGATTTTGAGTGATTTAGCCTTTAAAGCATCAAGTGTAAATCAATCAAAAAGACCAAAATCAAATCTATCAAGTCGGGCTCATGAAGAAGGTTCAAGCCAAATCATTCAAGACAAGAGCTTTGAAGATAAACGTCGAGAAGATCAAGATTAATGAATTGAAGAGCCAAACATGAAAGAAACTTCGAAGGAAGATCAAATATTAGGCTTTCTAGATCATATGTAAAGATATAACACTTTGATCTTTAGTAATGAATGATAATAAATTAAAAATCATTTTGTACACGAAAAGTTATTTTCATAATACATCACTTGCATGAAAATACTTTTCATTCGTAATATGAAAGATTTTGAAAAAGTAATTTTCCAAAGAAAAAGGTCAACCTTTGGTAAATTGAAAAGTCAACTTTGGTCGACTGAAAGTTACTATTTTGGTCAACCGAAATTCCAACGGTTTGATTTCCAACGACTATATTACTGTTTTGATCGACCGAAAGTTCCTGCAGCTTGCTAGTTTTCTCTATAAATATATATCTTTTCTTGCGTTTAATTTTAACAACTTATAAGAGATATTTAGAGAGCTTGTTTATTGAAAATCATTAAGTTTATTTGATTTTAAATTCTATTTCATTTATTACAAAAAAATTCTTGATTGATCAAACTTGTTTTCTTCTATTTCATCAAGAATTCTTTTTGCAAAGAAACTTTCATAATTTCATCTATTCTTCATTCTAGATAAAAGTTTTCTTTGCCAACACTTTGATTTAAATGTAAATCTCTCTTCATATTTAACTTGTATTATTTGTTAAGAGAGATTATATGTTGAAAATTTTGATACAAAGAATTTCTTGATTGATCAAAACTAGTTTCATCTATTTCATCAAGAATTTTATTTTACAAATAAACTTCTCAATCTCATATCTTTAAATTTTTTATAAAAGTTTTTTTTTGTCAACACTTTTATTAAAGTGTAAAATCTCTCTTCATACTTAACTTGTATGATTTGTTAAGAGAGATCATTGGTCGAAAAACTTTGATACAAAGATACAAACTATTTCATTATTCACTATTCATCAAAGTTTACAACAAAAACACTTGAGTTTTATTATTTGTTATCTATTGAAGTGTTTACCTAACTCTCTAATTCTTAACTTGATTATATCATTGGTTAAGAGAGTTTCTTCAATTGTAAAATTATCACTTACATTTTAACGGTTTCAAGAGCCTTGTGAAAACTTGATTGTAAGGATAGGTGCTCCTTGTTGTAAGTTATCTAATGATAATTGTTCCTTGTTGTAAGTCACTTAAGGATAAGTCATCCTTGTTGTAAGTCACTTAAGGGTATGTGCTCATTGTTGTAAGTCACATAAAGATAAGTGCTCTTTGTTGTATGTCACTTGAGGATTGGTATTCTTTGTTGTAAGTTACCATTATAGTACATTTGACCTTACTCGTAACGGAGAGCTTGGTAACGGGGACGTAGAACACATTGTATATCGAACCTCATTAAATTGGTTTGATATCTTTACATTATTACACTTTATATTGCCATTTATATTGTGCTATATTCATACTTGAATTAAGTTATAGAGCTTGCATATTTATCTATCTTATTATACTTTGAATTTGTTCTTGTGTATTTAATAGTTTTGAGACTAATTGTCGAAAAAGTTTCAAACACCAATTCACCCCCTTCTTGGTTGTTATTCTTGGGCTAACACATCACCTTCGACCACCACCACCAACTCACTAGTACTACAGTCAATGTTATTAGTCACCGCCACTAAAAAATCAGATCTAAAATTATCAATCACATAGCACCGCACTCTACCACCACACTCTACTACCGCACACCACCACTGTGGCACCATACCCAACCACTAGTCACCACCACTGCACCCAACAACTGGTCATCACCATCGTCTATCGCCACCACCACTGCCACGACCTCCACTTGCACCACCAACAAAAACCTCAACAACTCATCGCCATGCTCACTGCTGCCAAATCCACCATCACTGCCAACATGTCTACCTGCACAAACAACAAAAACCCTCGACAACACCAAAATCACCCCCAAACCACCACTACCACCACTACAAACAGCATCAACATCGTCCATCCAAGTAGATTTACCATCATCGCCAAAATCTCACCACCGCAGCACCTCATCGCCGCCACGACGACGACGACATGAAAACCACTGTAGGCAGATTTGATCAAAGCAGAGTTGACATCACTATTGTTGAAACTTGAAAATCACAACAGTATGAAAACCACATGCCGCTCTTAAATCTTCTCACGCGGGATGACATCACTGCTCGTGTTATTGTGGTGTCATGTTGCAGTCGTGCCGGCGCCACATTGTCTCCGACGATGATTCGATCTTTTAAAAGAAAAAAAGAGAAATGAGGGTGGGAGATATAGAGAGAGGAGGGAGAGAGGAAAATAATTAGAGTTTGGCGGATAAAGGTGGGTATATAGATTAATTTAGTTTTAAAATATTATTATTAATATTCAAATGTTTAATTATGATCCGACTTTTGTAAAAATAAACTTTAAATCTGATTTTTGAAATGTTACTTGAAAAATCTGGTTCCATGTAATTTTCATATATTTTTTTCACCAATATATTTAAAACCCAACTATTTTCAAAGAATAGTTAAACTTTATTGAAAGCCTAAAAATAACTAACCAAGAGGGGATGAATTGATTTTTAAAATTTTTATAACAATTCAACAAATATGCACAAATAAAAAGATAATTAAACACAAATATAAAAGCGATAAATAAAAAGGGAGAGATGATGCAAACGATATAATTGTGGAGGTTTGATCCGAAAAATGATCTACGTCCTCCGTTACCAAACTTTTCAGTACGAGCAAAGCCTTTTCACTATATTGATTGATTTATGGTGCAATTCAACCCTTCGGTGACTTACAAACAAGGAGCACCGATTCTTATACAATATTGTGCTTTACGGGACCTTAACACGACCCACATTGTTGAGCTTTACCGGATCTCAATATAACCCACATGGTGACTTACAACAAGGAGCGTCGATCCTTATACAATGTTGATCTTTAAGAGACTTCAACACGACCCATACTTTATCAAAGTGATTTTACAGTAAAATTCATCTCTTGATAAATAATACAAACAAATTAAGTGCTAAGAGAGGCTAAGACTTCAATGAAGAGTAATAAATGATAGCTCAAGTGTTAGATGAAAAACTTTGATGAATATGATAGTCAAAAGTTAGATTCAATCAATCAAAGTGTTTCAATGAGAAGATGAATAAATAAATAAAATATAGGTTCAAAAAACTTCTCAAGAAATATCTCTCTTTTAATGAATGATTGTAATAAATTAAGTACCAAGAGATAAATGAGAATTTTTGATGAATATGATAATTTTACAAGTTTTGTTTAATCAATCAAAGTTTCAATATGAAGAAGATGAAGAAGAAAAATTTATGCAATGTAAGTACAAAAATCTTCTTCAAAAATATATCTCTCTTAAAATTGATATAGATAAATTGAGCACAAAAAGAAATGAAAAACTTTGATAAGAAAAATGTTTCAAGAAGTTCGATCCAACAATCAAAGTTTTTTGCTACGAAGAAATAAATTTAAATGAATGTAACAAAGTAAGTTCAAATAATATTTTTCAAATAAAAAACTTTGATGAGTAAATTTTCAATAGTGAATTTGATCAAAAGTTTTTCAAAGTTAGATGATTTGATAATAATAAACGAGACGAGAAATTAATATTTAATTTTACTCAAAAGTATCTCATTTAAATGTTCTTAATTGAATGGTAAGTGAGTTAGTATTTATAGAAGTGAGAAAACGCCAAATTTTCTGTCAAACCGGATGATCGGTCCGGTCGATCATCAATTTTCGAATGACCTATATAACTGTTTGTATAAGTCAAAACGATCCAATTTTGAACCGTTGGAGACGTTCGGTCGACCGTAGGTCAACCGTCGATGTTGACTTTTTTTATTATTATTTTAGAGATATGATCTAAATTCAAGTACCTTTTGAAATATCAATATTACTTTTGATCAAAAATATTTTATGTAAATAATATGAAAGTAATTTTTTGTGCACAAGATGATTTTTGAGCTATTGTCATTCATTACTAAAGATCAAAGTGTTATACCTTTAAGATCCATTTGATTACAAGGTTGGAAAATGTGTGAAAAGAAAATAAATTTCAGAGAAAATAATTGCCTAAAATTTATTTTTCAGAGAATTGTTAATTACGTGTGTTTGATTAGTATGTTTTTTCACCCAATTTTTTTTTAAATTTTGGATCTTTTTGTTCACGTTTGACTTTATTTTACATGAAAATTGTTTATGATTTTTTTTACAATTGGTTATGAAATTTGTTGCCATTGCGAAAAAGTTATAAAAAAAAAGTTTGCTCGAAAACTATTTTTTCATCAAAATTTAGTGTTTGTTTGGTTTCGTTTTACATGAAAATTATCCATCAAAGTGAATTTTTTTTTCACAATTGGTTATGAAATTCATTTTCACTACCAAAAAACAAAGAAAAATGGACGGAACCTGAAATTCATTTTCTCACCAAAATTGGTGGGAAAATGAATTCCCAAGAAACAAGGAAAATTGCCGGGGGGTGGGAAAAATTGTTTACTATCAAACAGAAAAAAGTGGGAAAATGGAAAATATCCATTTTTCACGAGAAATCTAAGCAATTAAACATGGCCTTACATATGATCTTGAAAACCTAGTATTTGATCTTGTTTTGAAGTTTCTTTCATGTTTGACTCTTAAACTCTTGATCTTGATCTTTCTTGACATTTGGTTTTAATGCTTAGTTTTTTATCTTGCCTCGAAATTTTCTTTTATGTTTGACTCTTAAACTCTTGATCTTGATCTTTCTTGACATTTGGTTTTAATGCTTAGTTTTTTATCTTGCCTCGAAATTTTCTTTTATGTTTGACTCTTAAACTCTTGATCTTGATCTTTCTTGACGTTTAGTCTTAATGCTTAGACTTTGATCTTGCTTCAAAGTTTCTTTCATGTTTGACTCTTAAACTCTTGATCTTTCTTTAACTTTAATGCTTGACTTCGATTTTGATTTTTTTCATGAGCCCAATTTATAATATGTTGATTTTGACAATGCTCGGTTGATTTTAACATTTAACTGTAATCACTTAAAATCAATTGTTAGAAACAATATTAATCTTATTTGTGATAATCAAAACATTAAGGATGAAATCACCATAGGTCAACAAATACTGTAACACTTTTCATAACACGTGTTAAACTTTTTGCAACACTTTGTAAAAAATCTATTTATGTCATCGCTACCATCATCTATGCCATGACACGAAGTGTAACGCTCGTAATATACGTCCTACCCTGTCATCGCTACCACAGTCAGTGTCATTACCCAAAGTATAACACTTGTGACAAGCTGTTTTACTATTGTCACCATCGTTGAAGCCATTGCGTAAATTGTAACGTGTAACACATTGCATTATAACGCTAAGAAATAAAAAGAACTCAATAAACCATAACATTTCTAATCGTAGCACCACCATTGTAACATTCTCTGTCACTAAGAAAACAAAAAAGAAATTACAAAATCCTAAAATTCTTGACCATTGCCCATCTCCCCAACCACCAGTGCACCACCAACTAGGAGAATCCCGCACCCACTACCAAAAAAAAATACGTCTTAAATAAAAAGGAAAAAACAACACTACAATTGTAGGACTCATATTTGGAAAAAAAAAATGAGGTGATGCAATATCGCACGGTGTTGGTTGGTGGTCGACTGAGTAGAGTTTGAGTTGTGATCACTGACGGACACAAGGGGTGGCATGGGGTGTCTGGAGATTCAAGATGAAGTGGGATACGCCTTCATCCGTCCAATGTAACACCATTTATAATTCAAAATGTTGACTTCATTGAAAATCCTACATAATATAGGTCACTAGGTGTATATTCTATTTGGTTTTTATTCTCTTGCATTCTACTAAGAGTGTATTTGATTGACTTTATTTTTTCATAAAAAATGTCATTTTCACCCAAATTCGTATTTTTTTTTTTGGTGTTTGATTGACAATGTTTTTCATTAAATTTTTTTTTTTTTTCAATTTTTGGTTGTGTGACCGTTTTTTCCTCAAAAAACAAAGAAAGAGCTTTCTTTGGAGAGGAATTTTTTATTTTCCAGATAATTCATTGTCTTTTATATATTTCGTCTTTCTCATCCACCCACCAATAACAAATGGATAAGTATAATATTTTGTAAATTGAAAAATAAATAAATCAAACACATTTAATTAATAATTTCTATATAAATAAGTTATAGGCAATTCAATTGTCTAGAATTTACCTTTCATACTTTCAATCCAAGAAAAGATTTTGCTAAAGGCTAGATGTTACTTCCAAATTTGTAAAGTATACATACCATTCTTGAAAATATCGCATTCATTAGCTATCCATTTATAAAAGAAAAAAATTATATTCATCTGCTCTACATAATTAGTGCCACTATCTTAATAGTTCAAACTCGAGACAACTCTAGTAGAAGATTGATTTGTATGACAACCCATATAGACGTGGCGGTATGCAATTTAGGTATGTGAGTGAACTTTGATTTTTGCAGCAATGATAAAACGAAAATTTAAAGTCAACAATTAATTTTAACCATATGTTTTATAGAATCCACAATTTTTCAACTACACATTTTATCAACTTTTATCAAGTCGATTAAAAATTTAATTTAAATCTACACCAAACATGGAAATAACGAGATCAACAAGTTTTTATCAATTTTTTAAAATAGGCTATGCCCCATGTGCCCCTCCACTGTCAAGGACACTGCGGTCACGACCCCTCTAAATGCAGGTGCTTTATAGTCCCTCTCACAAAGATGGTACATTGCGCCCAAATTTATCAAAACTTGCTACAATAGCAGTGGTCCTTCTTAATAGATTTGAAAATTCTCGGCCTCTTTTATCATACAATAATCACTTATGGCCTTAGTTGTAAGTACAAGTTGTTTCCCTCTCAACAATGGAGTTTTTTCAACATCAGTAATTCTTCTCTTGAGACATCCTTCGCAAATATACTGAGAGAGAAAGAACAATGAAACAAGGACGGGTGGTGGACGGGGTAGAAAAAAATCGAAGAAATTGACCGTAATTCAAAGATTGAACCAAAGCTAATTCATCATGTCTCCAACGACAATTCCAAACAAGCTAGTCTTCAATACTCCATAGATAGGCTTCAAGTAGCTATCAATCAAACTAGGGGGGTAGCAATCCTCAACGCACCCTTATTAGTAACACGATATCTTGACAATTTTTAACCATCGTTCTTAGCCCTTGTTTGGTAGGCATTCTGGCCAAAAGAGAAATGCATTTTTTGACCCTTTTTCTTGTTAGTGTGCCCTAGTGGTGCAGTGTATTCTGATTGCACAAGTAGTGTAAATACGGAATTGCCATTTATCCGACTCCTGATAATACGGAATATATGTGAAGGGGCAAATTGATAATTTTGCTAAGTTTGGTAAAAAATTGTAACTGCTTCTTTTTTGTATAACGGACAATTTTTTTCTACAAATCAACTGAAAATGACTACCAAACAGGGGCAAAATAAATTAGTGTGAAAGCGAACAATAGTGAGTCCAAGCATACAAGAAGCGAGATTCAGTCAGTAATGATTTTCTTGCAGTAACTTTTTTCGCTCTAAAAATTAGAAATAGCACTAAGGTTATAAATTACACAATTTTGTGATCTTTTGGCTGGTTAAAATCTACCTAATTTTTTAAAATAAAACAAACTGTAATTTGTAAATAATGTCTACTATAAAAGTACAAAGATATTTTACTATGAAATATTTTTCTGTGATTCAAAGTAAAAAGTTTGAAATTTGGAGATTTCCGCAAACGGTCGAAAATTCAAAAAAGTTCAAAACTGGGCGGGGTTTAAATTTCACATGCAGCAAAACTGAATTAAAAAAGGAAAAATCCTCTCCCCCCTCAACACACTCTCTCTCTTCCAAATTTTGAAAAGCTCCGCTCAGTCGTCCTCTCCGCGCCTACTATTTCCTTTCTCTCACTACGGATATATTTACACACTCTTCCACTATATCGCTCTCACCATAACACACATACACACACAGAGATACATTGTCAAGGATAAACCGTGAAGCTCCTAATTGAAGCTTGTTCTGAGCTTATCTTGTGGGCCACGTCTCCATTGAAATCTTTCGAGGAAGTAAGCTCGATTTTTCCTCCCCTTTTTACTATGCACGCATAATTATTTTTGGGCATCTGTAAAAAAGTCAAATTCGATTCTCTCTGAGTAGCACTGTATCCGTCGTAAATGTGAAACATCTAACCTTTAAAATCTCTAGAATGTAATTAAATTTTAGGTTAAGAATTTGTTTTGGATTATAAGGAATTAATTGAGAGAACCCATTTAATACACTCCATTTGGTGATGTTTGTTCGCTATATATCATGTTTCCAATTGCCCAAATTTTAGATTTAGCTTAATCTGCTTAATGTTGATTTTTTTTTTTCTTGAAATGCCCTAGATTATATTTTACTTTACAGATTGAAATCCTACTTCATGGATAACAATACTCGTGTTTGATTATTTTTTCTCAACTTTATGTGCATATTTTGCGAATGGATGTTAACTGCTCGACTGTTTTACTCAGATAATGGAGTCACTGCCAGATGCATTAGTGCAATACATTTTGTCCCACATGAATAATGCTAAAGATGTGGCCTCTTGCACCTGTGTCTCCAAGAGGTGGAAGGACTCAGTACCTTATTTAAGGAGCCTATTTTTCCCTCGAAATCTTCTTGACAATCTTACCAATGGAGATACTCCTGATGCCATCGTGAGGCAAATGATTTCTTCAATTGCTGAATTAGATGAACTAGTTGTTTATTGTCCGTTTTCCAGTGCTGGGCTTGGGTCATGGCTGTCGATAATAGGGCCTTCCTTGAAGAACCTCGAGCTTCGAATGGATAATATAATCCCACACCAGAATTGTACTGAAATCCCTTCAAAGTTGGATCGCATTGGATCTGCATGGAATTTGGAGTCTCTTAAGCTTTGGGGTGTGCTAATGATTGATTCGCCCCAATGGGATGTTTTCCTCAGGCTAAGAAATCTTGAAATAGTTGGTGCTAGATTGAAGGACAGAGCGCTGTCTGATGCGCTTTGTGCCTGTCCTAATTTGACTCATCTGTTGCTTCTTGGCTGTGAGGGTTTAAAGTCCGTTTCTATTGAGCTTCCTAGTCTGGAGCATTGTAAGCTCGATTTTTATGGAAATGGTAACTGCTCACTATTTCTCAATTCACCAAAGCTTGAATCCCTTGAGGTACAAGGTTGTAGTTTGATCAGAGTCCACGAAACTCAATGCTTGAAAAATCTCTCAATTGCCAACAATTCAGGTGTTCTATAACTGCTTGTACACTCTCTCCCCTTTACTTCCCTTTATACAGTTGTACTTGGAATTGAGTTCTTTGTTCTTGACAATCTTATGACTGTCAAATGACAGGGCGTGTTTATATGGTGGATTTTGGAAAACTTGTGGCACTCGAGTCCTTGGCCATGAGAGGAGTACAGTGGTGCTGGGATGCCATAAGCAAAATGCTTCAGATGGCTAGTGAAGTGAAGCAACTATACATGAAAGTGGAATTCACTGGGGATTTTGAGGAACTCATGCCCTTCCCAGAGATTGACTTTGTCGACTTCTTTAACAGCCACCCCAAGTTGCAAACATTTGACATTCATGGTGCCATGTTTGCTGCTCTTTGCCAAAAGAACAGCTTAAAAAATGTGAGTTCATTGCATATATTTGTTATCTTCTGGGTTAAAAAATTGTAGCAAAATTGTTAAATTCATCACTTGAAACTCTTTAACTTGGTCACTTTATATCCATTACTTATTTGCCAATTAGGGTGTCAAATTTAAGGACGAAATTCAACAAATGGTTAAGTTCAACGACCAATTTAACAAAATGAAATTCAATTGCCAACATGAGAATTTGCTAAAAGTTCAGTGACTACTAGTTTTTTTACCCCCTAATCTTTTATTAAACAGCTATTCTATCTGTTTGTGCTTGGTCACTATTTAGAAGAAACCAGAACACCAGGATTTGTGAACCTTGTTTGAATCCTGGAACGGAACAAAAGAAAGTTGTTCAAACAATAGCTATGTTGAGTTTTTTGACCCTTCGACTTAGAATTTACCCATGAAATTTTGCTCTTTTTGCAGGTTGACTCGAGATTTTCAATTCCGTGCCTTGAGAAGGTTATGATTACTGTGAGATCACCATTGAATGCTGAACAAAAGATGAATACTTTGGAGTCTTTAGTAAACTACGCCAGGAATTTAAAGAAGATGACAATAAAGATTCTTCAGATGAAAAGCAGCCATAGCAGTGCAGATGATTTCTTCGAAGAAATTTGCAGATTTAGATACATGAATCGTAAGATTGTTTTGATTGAATAATGCGTTGAGAGTAGTCATTCTGATTTTTCTTACTCCATTAGTCCATTTTTAATGGGAGATCATCAATCCATGGATTTTCAAAGTGGATTATGTTCTGATGTTCTACATATGATTTCCCACATCAACTATCAATTGGCACATTCATAATGAACTAATTTCCTGGTTTTGAATATGCATTTCTGTTAATTATCCTATTATTCGCTTTTTGCTTACAGAACTTGATGTTCTATGGGTTTGCATGTAAGGGTCTGTAATAAAATTACAGCACAATATGGGTTATAATATTTTTACCAGAGAATCAGTTATAGTCCCGTAAAGCCTATGTTGGAGATGGACCCACACAAGATGAGCTATCAACCTGTGTTTGCGTAGAGTGTTACTGAACTAGAAAACAATACTTTTAATGAGGAAATTACACCAAACCATGTATTTTCTTTTGCATTTTAAAACCTCAGATTTTTAAGTTTTTTATTCAATTATCAGGTTTTTATAATTTTAATTAATAATATTTCTATAAAGTGAAAATAAAATATATACCCACTCCACTTTCTATCCACCCAACTACCTACCCCCACTAATTTTATTTTATATATAACATTCAAACCCTAGTTCATTTAATATCTCCTCCTTCCCTCTCTCACCCCCCGCCGCCGCCACCGTCCACCGCAGCCACCGCCACCGCCTCCGGCCGACTCCACCATTCTCCCTCCTTCTCTCCTCCCTTTCTTCCCCCCTCCCCCTCCCTTTCTTTCCCCCCTCCCCCGCAGCCGCCGCCCAGCAGCATCGTGGTGGCTGCTTCTGCCGGATCTGGTGGCTGCTTCTGCCGGATCTGGGCTGCGCCAGATCACGCTGCTGGGAATCTGCAGCAGCTTCGCTGCTGAAGCTGCTGCCTGTTCAGCAGCTTCAACAACGAAGCTGCTGCACCAGCGAAGCTTCAACAGCGATTTTGCTGTGTGCGCGTTTTGCTGTGTTCAGCAGCTTCAACAGCGAAGCTGTGTGTGTGCGTTTTGCTGTGTGCGGTGTGGGTGCTGATTTTGCTGTGTGCCGGTGTTGGTGTGTGCGTCGCAGCAGTGTCTGATGTGTGTGTGGGTGTTGCCGGTGTTTCTGCTGTGTGTGTGCGTGGGTGCTTTCAGGCCACTATGGTGGTGGTTTGGGTGGTTTGTGTGTGCGTGGGTGCTTTCAGGCGACTATGGTGGTGGCGGTTTGGGTGGTGGTGGTTATTGGTGGTGCTTTCAGGCGACTATGGTGGTGGTTTGGGTAGTGGTTGTTGGTGGGTGTTTTAGGGATTAGGGTCGAATGGGGATGGGACGAAGTGTCTGTGGCCAACTGTTTGGTCGTTCTGTGACCTGTGACCTTTTATTGTTGGTGTATTGGGATTGAGGGACGGGTGCTGTGGATGGGACGAAGAGTTTTTGTGACCAATTATTTGGTCGATCTGTGACCAAGTATGGATGGTGTTTTGGGATTGAGGGACGAGTGTTTGGGTGTATGTGACCAACTATATCGATCTGTGACTAACTATATTGTTCTATATGGCAACTATTTAACTGTGACCTTAAAATTTGTTAATCTGTGACCAATAATATTTTTCATTTGTTAATTTGTTAATATGGGACTAATTAAAAATCTGTGACCTCTGTTATCTATAATTTTTTTAACTTGTGACTAAATTAAAAATCTGTGACCTATACTAATTTTAACTTGTAACTAAATAAAAAATCTGTGACCCATACTAAATCTGTGACCTATACTGGTCGGAATCTGACCAATCGACGGAATTAAGTGGCGGCGGAACAATCACCGGAGTGGTCGTCGGAGTAGTCGTCGTCGCCGGAACAGTGGGGGTGGGGCTGGAGGTGGGGGATGTGGGGTGGGGTGGGGTGGGTTAATTATAGTTAAATATCTAATTTAATATAATTGTAAAATATAATTAATTATTTTTTGAAAAACCTGATTTTTGCAAATTTAAAACTTGGGACCTGATTTGTGATTTTGGGAAAGAAAAAGCCTGATCCATGCATTTTTCCCTACTTTTAATTAGACATGTCAAAACAGGCGGGTTGGGCCGGACCGGTCCACGCGCTAAAAAGCCTGTGCACAGTCCGTTTATAAAAAAACTGCCCATGCGGACTTTCCAGGCCGGGGCCGGCCTGTACTGAGAAAAAACGTGTAATCTGGCTCGGACTGCAGAGCCTGCATGGGCCGGGTCATTGGTTCGGGTTGCTCGGCCTATTTATTTATTATTTATTATTTTTTTTGGTCACTTATAAAATAAATGGTCAAAAATACATTTTATAATTAGAGTAAAAATCAATAAAAGTTATATAAAAATAAATTTTACATTGATTTATTTTTCGATAAATTTTACATTATTAACATAAAAATTTACAATTTTTCGAACAATATTTTGTCTAACTTGACAAATTAAACAGTTTTTAATTATTTATAAACTTATAGTTAAAGTACATCACAACTAAGTTGACACATACTTAACTATAATTTCGTCATTACAAATCAGATTCTATTCATTTATGGTAAGATTTTTGAAGTCTTGAGCAATATTGTCAGCAACTTTATCTTGCATTCTTCTATTTGCAAATAACCAGTCTTTCAAGTATATGAGAGTTTTTAAAATATCTTCTTTAAGTCTTGATCTTGTTTCATCTAGCACTCTGTTACCTGCACTAAAAGCATACTCCGATGCCACTGTTGAGACTGGAACTGTTAGTAGATCTCGAGCCATTTTTGATAATATTGGATATGACCGTTCATTTAACTTTCACAATTATAAAATATCTAAGTTGTCAACCTCGTCTTGTAGAATTAAACTGTAGTAATCAAATTGATAATATCTTTCTAATTCAACTGGTGTAACATTCTTATTTGAAAATGAACTAGTAGGCGAAGTAAAAGACATTGCGTTTCTTGGCTATTAAAGAAAAGAAGGAACTTTTACCTTTAAAAGCCATAGCAGAACTCGTATTAGAAGGAACATTTTCATTATTACTATATTTCATAGCATAATTATTGTACATTTCATTAATAAAACATTCTATTTCCCGATTTGTAATACTTATATTGAAATATAAAGTTTCAGAAAGTTGGTCCATAGCACACTGAACTCCAAAAAAATTAATACGAGGATCCATTACAGCTGCAATTGGAAAAATCATTGGCATATTTTCGTAATATTTTCGAAACTTGTCCTCCATTGTACAAACAATATCATAGAAAAATGGATCGTCTTTATGACTTGAAAATTGATTAGCAATTTCTACAAATTGTAAAAGCACAAGATTACTTGTTGGATAATAAACTCTGGAACTAGTTTTTGTTGCCTTATAGAATGGTTTCAAATAATTCATGACTTTAAATGCAATGTTCCAATCAAAATCATCTATATGAAATTGATGTTGCTTTGAATTAACGAAAGCATTAATAGCATCTGTATAACCAACGCACGATTTTAACATAAGAAATGTTGAATTTCACCTATTTGGAATATAATCAATAAATTTTCTTCTCCTCAATCCAAGATTTTTACAAATTTTTCCAAATTCTTGTTGTCTAGAATCTGAACAAGAAATGTAGTTAATAGCTTCTCTAATTTTCTGTATTTGTGGTGTTATTAATTTTAAACCATCTTGCACTACTAAATTATATATATGACAAACACACCTTATATGAAATAATTTAGAGTCAAACGATGGATTAAGTGTCATTTTCAAAAGTTCAATACATGTAGTATTTGCACTAGCATTATCAAAACTAATGCTAAATAATTTGCTCAATACATTAAATTCATTAAAAACTTGTAATAAATTCTCACACAAATTTATTCCATTATGTAGATATTCAAGTAAGCGAAAGTAATAATTCTTTTGTGAAGTAAGCAATTATTATCAATAAAATGTGCAGTGACACATGCACAACCATTGTGATTACGTCTAGACCAACAATTAGATGTAAAATACATAACTCCATCAAAGTTGTTAAATTTAGTTTTTAATTTTTCAGTCATTGTATGAAATAATTTCAAGATATCTTAGCGAGCAGTATTTCTACTTACAAATCGATAAGCGAGTTGAACATACTTTTGCATAAACTCCTCAAAGTATCGATCTTTTGCGATAGTAAAAGACATTTCGCTTGCTGCAAAAAATCCAGACATTCCTACTCTCATTCAATCATGCGAATAACAAAAATTAGAAAAAGTAATTGTTCCACTAGTATTAGTAAAAGAAGTAATTTGAGCTTGTTTAGTATCTAAATGTCCTCTTTCATCCATGTGTTTATCTTTGTGTCTTTGCAATGTGCACGTGCCTTGACCTTTAACCCATGCATAACTCTTTTTGCAAAAAGTGCATATTGTTCTTTTGTTTGTTTCATCTACTGTAAAGATTTTCCAAACATCAGATGTGTGCTCTTTTTTTCTTCGCTGTTGAGAAGATCCAATATTTGGATCATTATCATCTTCCAAATTTATTGGAGAACAACTATCATGTAAGTTGACATTTCCTGAAGAAAAATCGTGAGAATCCATAATATTTTAACAAATTTTTTTGAAATAATAAGATGAAAAGAAAGCACAAAATATTAAATATTAAAAATACTTGCTGAAAATATTAAGAGAGAATGAGAAAATAGAGATTTCAAACTTGTAGACTGTAAGAGTTTGCTATTTTTTCACTTCACAATACCACAATTTATAACAAAAAAAATTACCGTTACTCTACATTGCAATTTTCGAAAATATATATAATAGTCAAACGGTCACAAGATTTGACTGTAGCGTGCTTGCAGCAACATGCGCTTACTGCAGGCGCTTTTTTTTTTTTAAAACACTGTCGCTGACCCGGTTTTCCTTAAACCGGCCCGGACCGATATCAGGTCCGGGCGGCTCATGATTCGGCCCACTCGGTTCATGGGCTGAATTAAGGGCTAGTTCACCTCCGGGCGGGCCTGGACGACCTGTCCATCTTGACACCTCTACTTTTAATCACATGAAAGCTGAGGACGAGAGGCGAATCTCAAGTTAACTGAAACAAGGCACTTTGAAACATACACAACACCAAAATGCTAAGTTGACACTTGATGTACAGAGGCAACTCAATCTAAAGGTAGCATATAGAATATAGATGCAGGTCAAAAACTTCAAACTACATTGGAGACTTAGAGTGTGTTTGGTGGAGTTTAAAATTGAAAAACTAGTCGTTATTGTTGACTTTTATTAGACGAGTGAGACTCAATAACGACTATATTTTCAATTTTAATCTCTGCCGATCATGCCCTTATTTCCCCAAAATTCATCGGACATGATATGCACATTTAGATGCGAAACTGGAAGTAGTCTACCCCTAAATTCAAAGTATCTGATTTCTCACCACCAAATCTGTAGAAGGTTCCAAATTCCAACACATCCCTTGTAGGAACAAAATAAGTTACAAAACTAAAGCCCTATTTAATAATATTTCTTTTCCATGGAACCAAGAATTAGTTTTCCATTTTTCACATTTTTGTTTGTTTGATAGGTAAAATTTTCTTAGCAAATGGCTTTCCACCCAACCCCCATTTGGTCATTTTTCTTAGTTTTTGAGGAAAAGCTTTTCCCAACAACTTTTTCCTTTTTAAAAAAAAAATTTATTTTTGGTAATGGAAACAAATTTTATCTCCAATTGTAATAAATTATATCTCTCTAATGAACAATTTCTATGAAAAATAAAGTCAAACGAACATCAAAAGATTCAAAATTTCAATATTTTTCAAGTAAAAAATTATATCAATCAAACACAATTAATTGACAATTCCCAATAAAACAAGTTTTAAACAATTCAATTCCCTGAAATTCATTTTCTTTCCACCATATTTCCATTCTTACAATCAAACTAACCCTAAATGTCACAATAGATTTAACTTGCGTAAAATCATCGTGATATTTGACATAGATATACAAGAAATATATCATCTATAATACATTCAAATTATTATCCAAATTCAAGTGTTCACCAATTGCTATGGAAATTTATCAACGCCTAAGAAGAATACAATTTTGGATTAGACTATTGATATCTACTAACAACAATAGAGAAAACATTACATTGCATATTCTTAATATTCACTAGTTATAATCCACCTAACAAAACGGACCCATTAATGTGCAAATCACTACACATTTATGAGAAAGCGAAAAGGACAAGACAAAAACCAGATACTATAGTATTTATGTGGAAATTGGGTAGAATAGCCTATTTGCAAAGTTTGTTTGGAAAAATAGCCTTTGACCAAAGTTTTAAAATTAAAATAAATATTTTAATATAATAAATATGAACTGTCCAAGAAGGTTCCAGTTACCCTCAGTACATATTCTTTCTTCTAAGTGTATATTAATATGTGATTTGTATTTCATTTTTTTTTTTTTTTTTGTTTCCTGATGTTTTAATAATTTTTTGTTGTAGTCATTACAAATTATTTGAATTTGGATTTATTTTGAGTGTGTGAATTTTTATTCGGCGTTTTAAACTTCATATTCATTTTCCATTTTATGTTAGGTTCAATTTCTTGATTTCAAATAATTATAGATGTGTTTTAACTTGTAATTGGAATGAGAATTTTATGTGTTGTATCTTTGTTTTCAATGTTTTAAAATGAAAATTTTTAGTCCTCGAACCCATGATTCCGAAGGATGCTTTTTATTCAAATGATCGTTAAAATTGCTCGAGTCATACAGGATATGGGGGGAAAATTAGAGTAAAAATATTGAAAAATTAATGTCTTTTTCTTGGAAAAATTGATGTCCATTTTTCCACAAAAGTAAGAAAATGGTTGCATATCCAATTATATTTCGAAATAAAAAAGCCAATTAAGCATTTGTTTGGGGAAGATTTTCCAAGTGAAAAATGTTTTTTTAATTGTGATTAAAAAGTAAAGAAAAGTTATGAGTTCATAGAATGTATGGTTGGAAATGATTTTGGAGAAGAATATTTTTAAAAAATCTCTCCAAAAAAATACCTCAAAAGTGACTTTTACTTCTCTTTCGCTTAACTACCCATGCCTTAGTGAGGATAGAATTGTACCTTGTTTGCATTTGTTGAGCTGCATTCGTTTCAGTTATGTATTAGAAACTTTGTTGGTTAAATGTACTATCTTTTCGGAGCTATTGAACAGATTTTGGAGTTTGTGCGTGATGGTAACAATAACGTGGCTGAGTTGATGGACCTTAGCAGACAGTTTCTGGGAAGGTAGTATCAGATTCTATATAGCTCTACTTTCTTTATTTTTGTAATGCATATACTATGGTGATTATGTGGATTTGAATTTTGATAGTGCTATTAGTCTTTTCCATGCGAACAAGAATTCTGATATGAGACGCTTTGATAAATAGATGAATAAATTGAAGAAAGTTAAAATCCAATTAATTGCATCTTAATGATTCATTAAATCTCATTGTTAGGGGATTGTCAGATGGTTTGATTTATGAACTCCAAATTTTCAAGTTGCTGAATTTGTTAACATAAAAAGGCGGCTTGAAGTCTTAGAAGAAAGACTAGATTCAATGGTGCAGTCTCGTTTGATAGATGCATTGACCAAATGCAAGGTGGCTTTCTTACTGAAATTTTTGCTTCATCTTTCTCGTAAGAAACTTTGAATATGGTTACTTGTATTGTTAACTAGTTTATTGAAATATATATTCTTTTCTACCTCATTTTCCCTAGTGCCTTTTCTATTTATTTGAGGTATCCTCCTCCTTTCTAGGTTGATGTTGCTCAAGAAATGCGGATGCTTTTTCTCTGATTGTTGCAAAAAGCATCCTGTCAGAAATTAACACACTCAACACTACCAAGCATTTCTCTGGAGGATATAGGACTTAGATGCTGATTTTATCTAGTTAGTATTGATTTTTGTAATTGATTAGGGATGAATGATTATGAAACATGTGTATGGATGTTGACTAGTGTTGCTATGAAATTTTGCTATGTTTTCCATAATTTATTGAGTATCTTATCTCACAATTAGAATATGATGGAATTTGTATTTGGGTCCTTTGATTGGCGGAGTTTTCCATGGAAGTAGGAAAATATTTTCCTACTCACTTTTTTGACTGTTTGATATGCGAAATTTTCCACAGAAAATATTTTCCTCCTTTTTTCTAGGTACAACCCTTTGATGCACAAATAGTGGAAAATGTTTTTTCACCTAATAGGTGACCTTTTTTTTTTTTTGGCAATGTGAACAAATTCTAGACACAATGGTAAAAGAAATTCACTTTTATCGACAACTTTCATGCAAAATAAAGTCAAACGAATGATATTCGGTATGGTAAAAAAAATTTCAGATTTTTTTTTAACAATGAGAACAAATTTTAGACTCAATAGCAGAAAAAATTATTACTTTAATTGACAAATTTCATAAAAAATGAAGTCAAATGGACACCAAATCTTCAACGTTTTCCATGAAAAATCATACAAATCAAACACAATTAATTACAATTCCTAGTAAAACATTTTCTAAGAAAATCAATTCCTTGTAAAACATTTTCTTTCCATCTATTTTCCACCATTGCAATCAAACGGACCCTTACTTTTATTTCGTAATAAAGTAAAGTGTAAGTTACTTATAGAACAATAATGTTGGTTACTATCGGAAGAACTTTGTATCTAACTTCTTGTTCAAATATGTCAAAAACTTGAATTCGTTTAACGTTTATACAAATATAAGTGAATATAAAGTGAAATGAATACAAAACTAGTTGAAATGACAACTAGTCATTTAAAATGCCAGCATGTCATTTTAAGTCATAGTCTCTCGATTTCACTTTAGAACTATGCGATCATATTTTTGAACATCTTAAATGATTTATATAAGTTAAACAAACTACTTTTTTGAGTATATTAACTATAATTTATGATACTTACATTCATTTATAGTGAAGATTAGTATAGTTTACGTATGGAACAATATTGTTGATCATTATCGGGTGAACTTTTTTTTTTATCGATCTTGAAAGTTTAATATTATTTATCGATTTCACTCTTAATATAGCGAGAAAATTTCTACTTTTCATTTTCATGTGGGTCGAGATAATATCAAGTGAAACAAATACATCATTAGTTAAAACGTCATCACATCGTTTATAACGATAGCACGTCATTACAATTACAAACTCTAAATTCACTCAAGATATGGTTAAAACATGTTTTTAATTAATTTTCATGTGGATACGAGGAACATAAAGTGAAACGAATACTAAATTTGTAAAAATGATACTTAATTGTTTAAAAAGGCATGTTGAATAATTACATGTTTTTCTCTTTTGCCCTATACCCTAAAATCTAAATCTTATACCGTAGAACATAAACCTTAAACGGCAACTATTCGTTTAAAATGATCAGATGTCGTTTGGGGTCACGGAGTATCTATTTCACTCTGAAACTAGTAAAACACTGTTTGAAACATCATACATGACTCGTACATATTGAATGACTACACGTGCTATATTTTGGATACCATACTTGCTACTTAGTTTTTCTTTATTGTCAAATGTAGTGTAGTTTACTACCAGAGAAGGGCTCACTATAATTTGAACAAATATGTCGATCGCAACGTCGAAATATAGTTAAACTCTCATCCCTAAACTTTCATGTGGTTACGGGCGTGAATGAATCGAAATGAACACTAAATGAGTAGAAATGTCGGCCATGCGTTTAAAACGATTAGATTCCGTTTTAGGTCATGGGGTATCGATTCACTCTGAAATTAGTAAATTATATTTTGAAACATCATACATGACTCGTACACATTGAACGACAACACATGCTATGTTTTCGATACCACACTTGCTACTTACGTTTTTCTTTGTTTCCAAGTATAGTGTAGTTTGCTACCAGATTATGGAGTAACTTATTATAGTTTCAACAAATGTGACGACTGCAACTTCGAAATATAGTTAAAACTTTCATACATAGGCTTTCATATATTTATAGACGTGAATGAACCGAAACAAACACTAAATGAGTAAAAACGTCATACATATGTTTAAAACGACCACATGCCATTTTGGTTTGAACAAACAGTGATACTGTTATAGTTACCAAAAATATGATCAAAATAGTTATCAAAATTTATTAAAAACAATTACAATTTCATGACTAAATTCAACAATTAACATCCATCCATCCATAACAAACATAAATGAATACTAGATGAATAAAAACGTCAACCATACATTTAAAACGATCACGTGTCGTTTTAGGTCACATTGTCGCGATTTCATTCAAAAACTAATCGATCATAGTTTAAAATATCTTAGATGACTTGTACATGTTGAATTAGCTAATTTGTTGAGTATCTTATCTCACAATTGGAATACAATGAAATTTGTATTACTTACCTTTATTTGTAATGAAGTGGAGTGTAAGTTACTTACAGAACAATAGTGTTGGTCACTATTGGATGAACTTTGTATCTAACTTGCCGTTCAAATATGATAAAAACTTGAATTTGTTTAATTTTTATATAAATACAAGTGAATATGAAGTGAATACAAAACTAGTTGAAATAACAACTAGCCATTTAAAATGTCAGCATGTCATTTTGGATTACCGAGTCTCAATTTCACTTTAAAACTATTCAATAATATGTTTGAACATCTTAAAACACTTATATAAATTAAACAAACTATCTTTTTAAGTATCTTATCTATAATTGAAATATAATGGAATTTAGGATATTAACCTTTATTCACAGTGAATAATATTATAGTTTACTCATGAAACAATGTTGATGATCACTATCGGTTGATTTTTTATGTGGGTACGAGAAAATATAAAACAAAACAAATACAAAATTAGTTAAAACATCATCAAATCATTTATAATGATAGCATTTCATTTTGATTACGAACTCTAAAACATGTTTTTCATTAATTTTCACATGGATACGAGAGAACATGAAAGTGAAATAAATACAAAATTTATTAAAACGGCACTTAGTCGTTTAAAAAGACAGCATGCCATTTTGCCGTTGGTTTTAAATGAGGTATGAAAAGTGAGAATGAAAGTGGAATCTCGTTATGAGATTTTGATAAATTTTGGTTTGAAGTTGGACATTTTAGACATTTCAGATGGAGGGTATTTATGACTTTTAATACATGATAAAATAGACTAAAGGTTATTTTACTAAACATTATTGACTATAGGCTATTTTACCAAATTTTATTGTCACTGGACTTTTTAAGCAAATCTCCCTCATATTATCTCTTTGATAATCTTAATCTAAAGAAACAAATAACAATTTTCTCACCATCTCAAACAATATATGGACGTCACAATTACTACTTTCACATCAAAATTTCATTGAGGACGATAGAAAAGGGAACAGAAGATCGAAAATTTCAACCCGTAGCACAGAATATAATTAAGATTAAACAAAACCTAAATTAGCTTCTTCTTTTGGAAGTACTGCTTTAAGTACGAAATCTGAGCAACTGAAACCAGAATGCAGAGTCCCAAGGACATCATACTGAACAATGCCACCCGAGCATTTGTTGCTTCACTCAGGATTCGCATCTCGGCTTCTCTGTGAGAAGAAATACACAAAGCACCCAGTGAGCTCATATTTTGACTAGGAAACCAACTATAGTTGGTTGAACCAAGGAAAAGAGAATGATATGAATACTTGAGTAATATTAGAATCTTGGAGGAATAAGAATAAGCAACACAATTTAATAACGGCACATTAAGAGAGGAAGAAATTATTATACCTGCTCTTAAGATACAAAAGATTTTCATGAATGGCCTCCACTGCTCCTTCAAGCTTTCTCAGCTCAAGTTCAACACCCTAATAGAGGCATGAAATAAGTAAATAATTTCTAGAGCACCAGCGAAGACATCATAACCTTCCATTCAAATTTTACCTACTGCATTAATCCAACGTTTTATTCTCTTAAAGAAGATAAAAAAAATGAATTTCCGCTTGAAAACATAATATCATGTAAGTGAACTTAAAAGTCTTACCTCAATTTTCTCCTTCCTTGCAACTGATTCCCAATCCTTCGCTGCAATTCCTGTTTTCCAATCGATGTTAACACTTATACCCCCACCTCCTGGATTATGACCGTCAACCCAGAAACATGCCAGATAGTTGCCAGCCTCACTAGTCGTGAATGCAAATTGACCGTGTGTGGTATTTTCGAGGTGATGAAGGTTATTGCCATATGGCGAAGTAACCTACAAGAGTAACAGAAACAACCATTTTAGTTGAACCTGCAGTGAAAGGAAGAGGTCGTGCAGAACTTGCACCACAACTCCCTCGTTAAAAGTTAATGTTCTATGAGGGGGCAAATTAGATTTCTATCAGCATAGAAAGATAAATAAATACCTAATCCCTCAACTCCATACATAGAAAAAAGAAAGATTAGTAACATACAGAGAGAGGAAGAGGGAGAGGGACTGATTCTAAAATATAACAACAATCCGAAGACTGGAATGACTTTACAAACTCATCCAGCTATGTTGCATCCAAAAAAAATAAAATGCTCATCATGAAACGAGTCATGTATATTATCATGCCTTTCTGATCAAAGCAATCATTCACCTTCCCAAGCGCCTAGGAAGTGCTAGATGCAGCCACAGTGAACTTAATCAATTAATGTCCCATGAGAACATGTATGAATGCTACATCAAAGACTTTTTCTAGCTTACCAGGACTTAACATATCAAACTTCATAAGGATATAATTTGCCATTACCTTAAACGGGCAGTAAAAATCCACAGGCCATAAAGCAGTGATAATGAAACAAAATTCCAGATATTCCAGAATCAAGAAAATTATATTTTAAGGCAGGATACGTTTTTCCCTTTTCCCTCTCAGTGCACTTCACAAGAAGTGCATGGAAGAGAATCAACCCCCAAAAGATGGGAGACAAGCAAGAATATCACTTCATCAAGCAATCAGGCGTCATCTTTACTGAAATTAGCCAGTCGCGTTATTCTTAGCTTTAGTATTTGATGCAATTGTGTATCATACCAAGTCAAATGCCTACCATTAATATAGAAATAATCCATAAAGAAAAATAGTTAAGCACAACACATTGAAATTAGTTAAGAAGGAGCCTAAACCATGTGAATCCTTTCCCTTGGTCTAATAAAAACATATCTTACAAAATCTATACACACAGACCAAGATTCAAGTGGGAAGTCAAGTTCACTTTCTTCACTCTCTTTCTTTATTTATTTTTATTAAATCGTTCCTTTCATAAAATCAAGATCATTTAAAATCATCATAATTAAACTGTAGGCATTAAAATCCGTCTCTAGCTCGGCATTCTAAGCCATATATTTTTTTCAAGAAACAACCTTATCAAAACGAATCTCAAAATTCCATCTTAGTTTCAAAAGTGAGCATTTCAAAATTCCGTCATACATTTTATACATACAAATCAAATAAAACGCATGTGCATTTATAATAAGAAAAAACTAGTGTCTATATATATATCTTTTGTTTAAAAAAAAAAAAAGCACTAACCTTAGAGGAAATAGTAGGGGTAGGGTGTACATGGTCATCGGAAATGACAACGTAATCGGCCAAAACGACAACGTTATTCTGGATTTCCTCCGACACACACTTGGTCCCACTCGCCGGCAAATTCAACCATATGGCCTCGCTTCTCTGCAATAGAAACAGCAAAATTAACAGGAGCCCCGCGCGCACGTTAGCAACCGTCGCCATCATTTCTTTCACAAAATTCAACGTGGGATTATAGCAGTAATACGTATATGTATGTGCTTTAGATCTTGAAAACTGGAGTCTCCGTTCGAATCGAACAGATCGAATCCTGCAGTTTTATCGGATTTCGTTTTCTTTTCTTTGATTTTCCTCTTCGTACTACGTGTATAACAAGAGTCTTCGAATTAGGGAAAAAAACAGAGATCTTAATATGGTTAATTTCATTATTGGACACTGTACTTTGACATAATATTTAATTAGGTCATTCTACTTCAATTTATGTCAATAGGGTCAATCTACTTTAATAGTTTGTCAATTAGGTCACCGTTCTTTAATCTTGTCTCGTGTTTGGTTTTGAACATGGACAACTCCGTTCGATGTCAAGCATTGTTGTGACTCTAATAAAATGATCTAAAGAGAGTGATACAGTTAAAAACCCATTGTTCATATTAGGGGTGGATACGGTTCCATTTGATTATGGTTCCAAAAGAATCGGCCTGAATTTTTAATAATGGAATGAAATGATTTTTTTTAAAGATGTGGAACCAAATCGGAATTGAACCGAATCATTCGATTTTGGTTTGGTTTGGTTTGGTTTGGTTCTGGTTTGGTTACTTAATCCCTGTTTGGTATACATTAAAATTTTCATTTTCATTATTCTACTTATTTTCAACAACATATTCTTCAATAAAATAATATTTTCCATCACATCAATAATTTTTCCTTCTTTTTCAACTACACATTCTCCATCAATCTACTATTTCAGAATACATTCTTATATAATAATGTGGCTCAAACACAGCCATATTAAAGAAAAGGGAGAGATAGAAAGCATATTTGAGGAAGAATAATCGAAGGTTGAGGGTTCAATTTCAGAAATCCATGCGACAGTGGTAACTGAGCGCAACGGTAGGCAGCATACGTAGTTAATGGTCTCCATGTGAGAATCGATGTATAAATTAAAAGCGAAAGAAAATGAGAAATGAATTAGTGTATGTGTCTCCAAAATGAATTAGGGTCTTCAGTCTCCACCTTGAGAAATAAGAAATCGAAATTACAATACTTTTTTGTTTTGAGTTTCAATTGAATTTTTATTTTTTTTTATTTTTTGTGTGAATTATAATTGACTAATTTGTAATATATATATATATATATATAATAAAAATTTCCCATAAAAAAAATTTAATATTGAGTTTGGTTCTTGGTTTGATTCTTGGTTCTATAACTAAAATCGAACTAGAACTAGTAATTTTTTTGTAGAACTGAACTAAACCGATCGATTTGATTTGATTTGGTTCTGGTTTGATTAAGTCATTTTGTCGACCCCTAGTTCATATTAAACTTGTGTAAACAAGCACATTTAGTGTTGGTTTGGATTAACTTAAAAAAGTTACTAAACGATTAAGATCAAAGTTGACAAATAATTTTAATTATACATTATGAGATTCACAATTTTTATCAATTTTTCAATCACAAATTTTATTAATTCTATAAAAAATTGCTAAAAGTTTTATCAAAAGCTAGACCAGACAACCTTTACATTAATTAAGAATAACTCACTTGTAACTAAGCATGCTAAAAAGATTGGCATCACAAGTTCAATCATAGGGTACATGATTATAATGTATTCACAATATAAGACGATGCTAGATAATATAATAAATTTTTTTGGTCCCAATAGCTACAAAATAAAACACGATCATATCTCCCTATCTCGTTAATATTCATAATTTTCTTTCAGATCTGCCAAATTATGTCGTTCATAGCTTAGTACAAGTCTTCGCACTTCATTACAGAGCAAGCTCCAACTCAAAATCAAGAGTTAATTGATTTAACACACACCGAACTTTAGATAACGTTATATTTTAGACAATGTACTTCAATTTGCACCATATTACTCATTGAATTTTACAAAGTTGAATTCCATTACTCACTAGAAAACTTCTATCTTTAACAATTGCATACATGGATGATGAATTTCACATTTGACGGTTAAATTAGTCCAACACAAAAAAGAATTGCCAACTTAGATTCCCCAAATATGCCTCACTCATTTTCACACTGAAATCCTCAACGAAGAACCTTATCCTATCCCACATACATAAAATAATGAGTTTCCAGGTTATTGCTCATAAGTCGAGCCAAATGACTTTATGACTCGGCTCGACTCGACTAAACTAGATTTTTTTTATTCAGCATCCTACATAGGTTTTATGGCTCGGTTCATAATTCGAGCTAAGCCAAATGGCTTTATGACTCAGCTCGGCTAAGCCAATTTTTATTTTTTTTATCATTTTTTTACGTTTGATTCAGCATTCTACACATGCTTTATGGCTTGGCTCAGCTAAGCCGTTTTTGATTTTTTTTTTTCCCGTTTTTTGTTTTTGTTTTTTTTTTTTCGTCCAAGTCGTATCACTTTATGGCTCGGCTCGACTAAGCCCTTTTTTTTTTCCATTTTCAGTTTGATTAGTTTTGGTTATTGTTTACAAGCCAAATGGTTTGACGGCTTGACTTGACTAAGCCTTTTTTTTTTCATTTGATTCAGTATTTTAAGTTACAAATATTAGTTTTAAGCGATTTAAAATTTGTTGAAAATGTTGAAGTGCGGCTATGATAAATATATGATCGATAAATTTTAAATATCAAAATAATTTTACATTAATTGTGAAACGTAAAGTTGTGGTTGTTTATGTTTCTTTTCAATCTCAATCTTATTCCAATATCTTTTTTTCAAACTTCATTTTTTTTAGAAAAAACTTAAAATGTGATAATAATAAATATATTGTCAATTAAATACAAATATAAAAATTATCTTAAATTATTAAACGTAAATTCATAATTGTTAATTTTTCTTTTTTACCACACCCTCAATCTCTATACTTACACCAATTTATCTCAATTTCATTTTTCTTCAGTTTTTATGTCTGGTTCGATATTTTACACTACAAATATTCATTTTCAGCTATTTAAAATTTATTCAAGAGCTTAAAAGGCGACCATGATAAATATATGATTGATAGAGTTTAAATAACAAAAATTATCTTGCATGCATTATTAAAAATAAAATCATGCTTTTCAACTTTCCGTTGAAATCTTGAAATGCGGCTATGATAAATATACGAGAATTTTTTCTATCTTTTTATGGGAATTATTGCTATCTTTGTTTATAATTTACTCGCTTGCAACTTATATATAATTTTTTAGTTGAAGTAGATTGAAATTATATTTTTCTTTCAATTGTTATGTCCAAAACAAATTAAGGATTTTCTAATCAGAAATTTATTTTTTCTTTTTTTTCATTAAAGGAATAAACGCTTGCTACTCTGAAATGATTTTTTTTTTCATGTAGTGATGATTAATAATCTCTTATACTTTTTATTTGGAAGCATGTTACTAGATTTATTAGGATTTAGAATACGAGAATATGTGATATTGATAAATATTTTGGATATATGCTTCTTAGATTAGATATTATTAATGCGACTATATTTCAAAAATTGGCGAATGTTGTGGTAATAGTTTCAAAAGTGAGTACACGTTTTATTATCTGTGCTTCCAGTTTACTGCTTTGACCCACAGGATTATGGTAAATCTCTTGAAATTTATGCTGTGATTTTTTGGTTGTAGGGTTTCTTAATTTAGTTGGCTAACTTTATTGGATCGGTTAAAAATGATAAATTTATGGCGTCAGAATGAATATTGAATGAACTCAATGTTTTTAGAAGAATCCTCCCACATCATACAGTACTGATAGACAAACATTTTCTATAAAGTGGATTATTTTAATTTTTTTAAATGGATTTAATGTACAGTACATTAGAAGATGCTGAAAAGATATTCGGCAGAATTGATGAAGTTAGGTGATCGTTTGTCGTTCGTTTTGCCTCTATGATGGAAGTTTTCGTTGTATTGTGGTTTTAATATTGATAGAGACCTTTGACTTGTCCTAAATTCTGTATTGTATCATCATTCATTAATTAGTTTTGACTACATACGTCTTGCATATGGTCTTGGATAAAGAAATTAAATACTGGTGCAACATATGCATTTAATTGGAGATTCTATGAGTATGAGATGAAGGAATCATAATGTCTTACCTCAATAGGTAGAAAAAAGAGGGTTATGTTGAGCTTCAATATCTCGTTAGTTGAGCATCAACACCTAATCATCTATGCCTTTGTCTTTTTTTTAAAAAGAACAGAGAGACCTTCAAACGCAAAGTTTAGAAAATAAAGTTTTGAATCAAATCTCTTAATATTATTTTTGTCACTTATCATCATTTCAAGTGTTTTAAGTTTAATGTAACTAATGCTTAAGACAATTTTTTTAATAAATATTTACGCTATCATATAACCAACTATACTACGACACGTGCATTGCACGTGCGTCTTACTAGTTCTCTTAGAAATGTTGGAACAATTGCAAATTGAGCAATGCTGGGGTGCCTGGCCCAGCATTGCCAGGCCTTTTACAAGCCCCTCACCAAGCAGGGGTGGAGTGGGGTTTTTGAGGTTTTTTTTTAATGGAACGGGACCTACCTCATGTGAGAGATCAGCTCTGCCAAGCTTTTTACAGGCCTGTCAGAGCAGCATTTTTCTTCCAAATTTCGAAATCTAAAAATCCGTAATTGCCGTGAACGATAACCCGAAATCGAATCCACCACCTTTAACCCCACCCATACTACGAATCTTCGGGTTTTCAAGAATCGTAAATAGAAGGACCACATCAGGTAAATCCCATTTTTTCATCTTTGCTGCACATGCTATGGTTAGGTGATTCTGTAGTTAACTTGGACAAAATGGGTAAATACGTAAAGATTGACGGATCTGATTCCGTCAAAAGAAATGAAATATAGGTTCAGATTTTCTTGATTTTTGAAGGCAGCAATTGGATTATTGCTAGATTTTTTATTTACAGATTATAATTCCAAAAAGGAAAACGAGTGCATGATTTTTATTTTAAATTCTGGTTATAGATATATGCTACATTAAGTTGTGGATTGATTAGGCGGTATTACTTTTGTTGCCTCTGTTTGAAGTCTTCAAATTTGATGCTTTTGTCTAGAGATGTGAAAAGTGTTACATTGTTACGAGACAAGACTTTTACAAGAGTTAATCAGTTGTGTTCCTTTTAGACATCAAGTATGGAAGTTTCTGAAATGGTCAGTATTCTAAAAAGCGCGCCTAGATATCGCTCAGGCAGGAAGCGCGATGAAAACGCTTCACCTTGAGCCTAAGAGGGAATTAAGCGGTCAACGATAATGTTGATCGCTTAATGCTCGCCTAGGCGTTCCTAGGCGCGCCTAGTTATTATGGACACTTAGGCACGCTTTCGCCTCAGACCCAGATTTTAAGGGGGGCATAGTTATTAGGGACACCTAGGCACGCCTAGGTCTTAATTGTTTTGAGTTTTTTCATGTGATCTTAGGTGGCTTATAGCAACCTCTTGGTTTATTTGATGCAATATTTATTTTTTATTTTTTATTTTTTATGTAGGAAAGAACAGGGAAATTTGTTAAAGTTGTAGATAGCCATATACTAACTATAGGTCTCCCAAAAAAAAAAAAAATATCTGTCCAAGTTGTGCTTCAGGCTTATTGCAACCTCTAGTTTGAGATCTATCGAGTATGTTCAATCATTTTGCTTGAATTACTAAACAAAATGACGTAGAGATATTCCTCAATATAACCATCCGCAAGTGAAAATGAAATATGGAAGATAATGGGAAATAAAATGAAAGAGATTCGCGAATGTGTTCTACCTACATACTTGACACGAGAGATTACAAAAACATAAAATAGAGGGTGCATATTGACACAACATCCATGAACCAAAAACAGCCTCCATCACATTTCATATAAAAAGCAACTCAGGGTGCCTTCAAGATGCCAGTCTTAGATTCCTCAGGTTTTTCCTTGATGCTATAAAACTTGAAACATTTGTTCGTGTCAATTCGTCATCTATATCTTGAAGAACGATTTGCTCAGTCAACAACTCTTTCTGAAGGAGC
Organism: Fraxinus excelsior; assembly: GCA_019097785.1. Classification (NCBI taxonomy): domain Eukaryota; kingdom Viridiplantae; phylum Streptophyta; class Magnoliopsida; order Lamiales; family Oleaceae; genus Fraxinus; species Fraxinus excelsior. Next base: position 5,157,939 of record CM032633.1, on the reverse strand, counting down.
CGTGCACCCTCGTCACTCTTGCCCATAGGAGTTGAAGTCCGGGTCACAAGATGGAGTTTCTTCATTTAGTTGTATAGAAAATGATGTTCAACTCTGAATTTGAACTACAAGACAATATTTGTTGTTCAGTATTGCATTCTTTAAATTTTTATAATCATCCAACACTAGTTTGGTGAGAATTACACTAACTGACGTGGCATTTAATTGCCACATGTCAATTTCGTCCCTCACGTATGTGAAAGGTTAGTCATAGTAGTTTTTTGGTGAGTAATGAAGTGCAACGATGTAAAGTTCTGTGAGTAATGAAATACAAGTTTAAGTACAATGAGTGAAATGTGACATTACCTAAAATTTTATGCGTGTTGAAACAATTAACTCCAAAATCAAAATCAAAGTATTGAAAGAGTGAAATTTGGGGACAATGGTAAATCGTGAGGATTGGGACCCCAAATTGCCCTAATTTAATTTGATTTATTTATTTTAGTGAGCTAACTTAACACGCCCGAGGACGTGGTCATCCCAATTGTCACAAATTTGAGCTGGCACCAATGGGCCCAATCCAAAAACTATTTATAAGATTGAGCCCAAATAGATCCGCAATCAGATGAAAGTACATCTGTGCCATTCATTCGGAGTGAGATGAGGATATAGGTGGCCCGCACTCACTCTTCTACAACCGGAGGGCCTTTCTTTGTAACAAAAACCCTTCTCTATTTCAGGCGTCCTTCGAATTACATATTTCTCTCTGTCTACACGCAAAGAACCTCAAGTTCTCTGCAAACATGTCTCAGGTACTATTAGTAAATCTATAATATTGTTCAATTTTGATAATTTTTCTTTTGATTATTTGAAAACAGACAGCGACTTCGATTTTGACATTTCTTATCTGTGTTTTTCCATTAACGGAAAAATTTCTATTCCTGCTAATATTGGTTATTAAGAACTTCTGAAGCGTTCGATTGATATTTCTATTCCAGCTAATATTGGTTATTAAGATAATTGATTATCTTGAAGTAAAATCGGGGTCTCAGTTGATTTACTGCTGTGTAATTTATTTATTTTATTTTTTCAGAATGTAAAAACTCCTCCGGTCTCGACAGATGGTATGATTTTTATTATTATTATTTTTTCCCGAGTATCTTTGACAATTTTTTGATGTGAAAATTGATGAAATTGCTGAATATTTAATTTATTATGTATATTCGATCAAGAATCAGATTGTGAGCGAAACTATTATTATGCTTCTAGGAATTTAATAATTAATTACCATACGTAATTTGGGATTTTTGGTTGGGTTTTTTTGAATTGTTTTACTCAGGAGCTAAATCCTATCAATTTACAGAATTAGTCCCAATAATGTTTTATCGAATTCAAGAGGAGCAGCCTTGTTTAAACCTATTTATCTGTTTTGACATGTAAAAAAAAAATGAACTGGTAGAAATATAGTTAAGATCAAGTATTCTTTATATCTAATTACTTGAAAGAAGTCAGCTTGAGATGGTTAGCTAGCAGACATTTCTTTAATCTGACCAATCATGTGCAATCAATATTTGGATACATACTAGTAACTTTATCATTGGTTTGTCTTCCATGCTATAAATTGATGATGTATTAGTGAAATTACAATAATTGAATGAAAAGATGTAGAACTGGATTTGGTGTTGACGTGATAGTGAGAATGCAAGACTTCCAGGGAGAAAACTGAGATTTCTGAGAGTCACTGATTTGATTAGACACTTTATTTTTTGTAATTAAGTTTATGAAATTAACGTTACATGGTGGAACCTAGAACTTCTGGTGCAGGAACATGAGACCCAAAAAATGAAATCCTTCTAGCCAAGCTAATTTTTACATTTGATTATAAATGAAGGGAATAACAAATTTGAAGATTTATTTCCCTTGTGATGTTATCTGACTTGTCCAACTTTGCCACTTTCCGTGGGGACGATAGGTTTCTTAATGCAGAAATGCTTGAAAAATACTTTATTATAAATTTATTCATTTACTTGCATTAGTGCTAATGTCTTCTAATACGTTTCTTCTTAATAAACTACATATATTTTAGGACATGCCTAGTGGGTAACTTAAAAAAAATTACGCACTCACTTTTTGCCTGTTTAATGCTTGTACCAATTTTATTTTTCATTATTGGTGTTTTTTGAACTTTTCACTATTTAAATTGTTAAATATAGTTATCAATATTTTTCTAATTCTGAAGAATGTGTTTGCTTCAGAAGAGAAGTCCAATGCAGCTCAGAGTATAACTTCAACCGAGTCAAGCTCTGTGGAAACACAATCAGGGCAGAGTAAAGCAACCCCTGCATCAGTTGGCGGGATGCCAAATCCCTTTGATTTCTCGGCCATGACCGGACTACTTAATGTTTGTCTTTTTCTCCTTTTGCCTTTTGTTAAATCGAGAATGATTGCCAGTTGCATATTAATATGTTTTTGAAATCATTGCATGCTGATCAGGTCACTTCCATTTACCTACTAAATCCGTTTTGATAAAAAGCAACCTGTATGAAAATTGAGAAGGTTTATTTAGTTTTTCGACTCCTGAGCTCATTAATTGCCTATCTTTCTAATTGTGGAAATTGAAAGATCATGGATATTTCATAAGAGTTGAGGGAGTGAAACCTGGACGAATTTAAAATGTTTTTAGTATATCTACCAAACATGATATCTTGGGCATTCGCAGAAGAAGTCCAGAACAACTCACTAGATATATTGTTTCCTAAATGCTATTCTATGTTGTAGGATCCAAGCATCAAGGAATTAGCTGAACAGATAGCAAAAGACCCTTCATTTAATCAGATGGCCGAACAGCTTCAGAAAACCTTTCAAGGTGCTGCAGTTGAAGATGGTGTCCCCAACTTTGATACACAACAATATTATTCAACAATGCAGCAAGTTATGCAAAATCCTCAATTTATGACCATGGCTGAGAGGCTTGGAAGCTCACTAATGCAGGTATTAATGGGGTACAGTTGTACTGACTATTGGATAAACTATCACCTCGCATAGGCTTAGCATGCTAATTAAATGATTTTCATTTTTTTCTACAGGATCCATCCATGTCCAGCATGCTTGAGAGTTTGTCAAATCCGGCTCAAAAAGACCAACTTGAGGAACGAATGGCCCGTATCAAGGAAGATCCTTCATTGAAACCTATTCTGGAAGAGATAGAAAATGGTGGTCCAGCTGCTATGATGAGGTCATATCTTTTTCTAAGATTCTGTAGTTTGGTACATTTGTGTGTTTGGTTATGTTAAAGGGTATTTAGGTCATTTATGTAATACCTAGGGTTTCCTAAGGTTTTCCTAATGCTTATTATAAATAGTAAGAGAGGCTAACACAATAGTGAAGCCTTCTCATTCTTTTACCAACAACAACATGGTATCAGAGCAAGGTTATGGGAGATTAATTCTGTAAGCTTTGTTCAAACATTCTTTTTCTTTCTGTCTTCAAAAAAAAAAAAAAAAGTTACTGTTCATCCGCGGTTACTGTTCACCGCGAGCACTGTTCATCGCGGTTACTGTTCACCGCCGGTACTGTTCATCGCGGTTACTGTTCATCGAGGTTACTGTTCACCGCTGGTTTTTTGGTCAATGTTCAATCTGTTGATTTCAGATCTACTTCTGGTTATAGGTTATTGTTCTATGAAAGTACTACAAATGTTCGTAAGTCTGGTTATGACTCTCGTGTTCTTCGTTTAAGCCCTACAGTTGTTTGTATTGTTGGTTTGTTTCCCTTGTGCGAGCTGTTTATTACTTGTTGAATTGGAGGGTACTAATGTCGATGACTACACCTCAACCATTAACAACGCGTAGGTTGAACGGAACTAATTATTTAAATTGGTCTAAAGCTGTGAAAATAGCCATAACTGGACAAGGAAAACATCGTCACCTTACGGAACCCACCCCGGCAACAGATGATAAAAAGTATGACGACTGGATTCAGGCTGATGCGCAGATTGTAACATTGTTGTGGAATTCGATGGAGCCTCAGGTGGCTGATCTCTGTACTCATCTAGATACATGCAAAGATATATGGGAGTATCTTCGTGTATTATATTCGAGTAATCTCACCAGGATGTATGATTTATCAGTAGAGTACTTCCAACTTCAGCAAGGCATGCAATCCGTTACAGATTATTTTGCCACATTCAATCGCCTCTATGAGGAGATGAATACTATCCTACCAATGACTATCGATCTGAAAGAAATGCAAAAGCAACGTGAGCAGATGGGTGTCATGAAGTTCTTGGCTGGATTACGTCCAGAATTTGAACCAGTTCGATCTCAGATTCTTTCCAGTGCTACTCTCCCCACCATCACTGAAATGTATTCTCGTGTCTCACGTAGCACTACCAAGGACAATATTTCTGGCTCGAGTTCGTCTACATCATCTGAGCATTCGGCCCTTGTTACACAGATTCCTACACGAAATCGAGGTGATCAACTTAGTGGTGCTCGTGGTGGTTTCTCCCGTGGTCGCCGTGGTAGTGGCCCTCGGGGTGGCCGTGGTCGTGGCTCCTTTCGTCAGTGCTCCTTTTGTGGATTGGAGAATCATAGTAGAGACACATGTTGGGATTTGGTTGGCCGTCCACCCAAATTTGCCAATGCAGTGACTTCTGATCCAGATATTCCTACACTTCCAGTATCTCAGGCGGTTAAAGACATTTCTGATGAGGAATATGCTCAGATCCTTCAGTATAGGGCATCTCAACAGGCATCTCTTCCTATTGCTTCTTTAGCTCAACGAGGTACTTCTTCTGCTTGTCTTTCCATTAGTCCATCCCCTCCCACACCGTGGGTCATCGACTCTGCTGCCACCGATCACATGTCAGGTACATCCTCTTTATTTACGCATATTCAGTCATCTCCTTCGTTATCTCCTGTTACGGTTGCTGATGGTTCCACTGTTCCTATCCGTGGCATTGGTACAGTGGACCCCTCACCCTCCTTATCTCTCTCATCTGTCTTGTACATTCCATCGTTTTCCTTTAATTTGATGTCAGTTAGCAAACTCACAAAACATCTTAATTGTTCTGTCTCCTTTTTTCCTGATTCTGTCATTCTCCAGGATTTGAGGACACAGAAGACGATTGGTACAGGGCGTGAGAACAATGGCCTTTATTATCTTAATCATGATGGGAGCCCTGCACATCCACCTACTACATGTCCTGCTGTTGCGTCTGCTCATCAGATCCATTGTCGCCTGAGTCATCCCTGCCTTGGCAACCTCAAGTTACTTTTTCCTAGTTTCAGTCATTTGTCTTCTTTAGAGTGTGAGTCTTGTCAAATGGGTAAGCATCGTCGTGTTTCATTTGCTTCCCCTGCTCATGTTCGAGCATCGAGTCCTTTTAGTTTAGTTCATTCAGATGTTTGGGGTCCTTCTCGTGTTACTTCTACATTTGGTTTTCGTTATTTTGTCACTTTTGTGGATGATTTTTCAAGGGTTACTTGGCTTTATTTAATGAAAGATCGTTCGGAATTATTCTCTATTTTTCGTGCATTTTGTGTTGAAGTTAAAACTCAATTTAATGTACCCGTTCGTATTCTTCGTAGTGATAATGCTCGTGAATATTTTTCTCAGCCTTTTACTTCCTTTATGTCACACTCTGGTATCCTGCATCAATCTTCTTGCCCTCACACACCACAGCAAAATGGGGTTGCTGAGCGTAAGAATCGACATCTCCTAGAAGTGGCCCGTACTCTTCTTTTTGAGATGAACGTTCCCAAACATTTCTGGGGCGATGCGGTTCTTACAGCTTGCTTCCTAATCAACCGGATGCCATCTTCTACCCTACGAGGCACAGTTCCCCATTCCACTCTCTTTCCCCGTTCACCCTTGTTTAGTTTACCTCCTCGCATATTTGGGTGTGTCTGTTTTGTTCATCAGTTGACTCCCGGCAGGGACAAGTTAGATCCCCGTGCTTTGAAGTGTGTTTTCCTAGGTTATTCTCGCACGCAAAAAGGTTATCGATGTTATAGTCCATCCTTACGTCGCTCACTTATTTGTGCAGATGTTACATTCTTTGAGTCCACTCCTTACTTTTCTGACCCGTCCTCTCGACTTGATCTGGATGTTACACTTCCTTTGCCAATTGACCCTACCCCCACGCTATCTTCCTCCGCTCCAGATCCTATCCCCCCCAATCGTTCTTCGGTCCCTTTGCAGGTATACTCTCGTCGCCAGAAGGCTGCCTCCGCTGTTGTACCTATCGACTCTGTGCCCTCAGATTCTTCTCCAGCAGACCTGCCCATGTCTGACATGGACATACCCATTGCCGTCCGGAAAGGTAAGCGCACCTGTACTAATCATCCTATTTCTAACTTTGTCTCGTATGCGCACCTTTCTCCTTCATACTCCTCTTTTGTTGCTTCTCTGTCCTCTGTTTCTATTCCTAAGTTTGTTTCAGAGGCACTTACTAACCCTGGTTGGGCTAAAGCAATGAAGGAAGAAATGACTGCTTTACATCAAAATGGTACTTGGGATCTTGTCTTGCTTCCGCCTGACAAAGCTCCAGTTGGATGTAAATGGGTGTACACTGTTAAAGTTCATCCGGATGGCACCGTTGATCGACTCAAGGCCCGCTTGGTTGCTAAAGGTTATACTCAGATCTATGGTCTTGATTACTATGAGACATTTTCTCCCGTTGTCAAGCTCGCTTCTGTTCGTTTGTTCATCTCTCTGGCTGCCACTTTTCATTGGCCATTACATCAGCTCGATATCAAGAATGCTTTCTTAAATGGCGATCTAACTGAGGAAGTTTATATGGAGCAACCTCCTAGGTTTGTTGCTCAGGGAGAGTCTGATTTGGTATGTCGGTTGAAGAAGTCTATTTATGGCCTCAAGCAGTCTCCTAGAGCATGGTTTGGAAGATTTAGTGAAGTGGTTACTGAATTTGGTCTTCAGCGTTGTGGGGTCGATCATTCTGTCTTCTACAAGCACAGTAAGGTTGGCAGAATCCTATTAATTGTGTATGTGGATGACATCGTGATTACCGGGGATGATCACAGTGGTATTCAAGAACTCAAAAAGTGTTTGCATAGTAAGTTCCAAACCAAAGATTTGGGGCACCTAAAGTATTTCTTGGGGATTGAAGTTGCTCGATTCAAGTCAAGGCATTTATCTGTCCCAGAGAAAATATGTCGATCTATTGAGCGAAACAGGAATGCTAGGAGCAAAACCTATTGACTCGCCTATGGACCCAAACACCAAATTGTTGCCAGATCAGGGTATACCACTTACAGATTCAGCTCAATATAGACGGTTAGTTGGGAAGTTGAACTACTTGACAGTTACCAGACCAGATATCTCCTTTGCTGTTAGTGTATCAGTCAGTTCTTGGATCGTCCAATGATTTGTCATTGGGATGCGGTGATTCGTATCCTCCGATATCTGAAAGGTGCTCCGGGTTGTGGATTGCTATATCAAGATTTTGGACATACTCAAATAAAAGGGTACACAGATGCAGACTGGGCCGGATCACCCTTAGATAGGAAATCTACTACTGGGTACTGTGTGTTTGTTGGTGGTAACCTCGTCTCTTGGAAGAGTAAAAAGCAGACGGTAGTGGCACGATCGAGTGCAGAGTCGGAATACAGGGCAATGGCGCATACCACTTGTGAGTTAACATGGTTGAAACATTTGTTGGAAGAACTTGGATTTGAACACACTTCACCGATGGACCTGATATGTGATAATCAAGCAGCACTTCATATTGCATCCAACCCGGTCTTCCATGAGAGAACGAAGCACATTGAAGTTGACTGTCACTTCATTCGAGAAAAATTGTTGCAGAAGCAGATTGAGACTAAATATGTAAACTCAGCTGATCAGTTAGCTGATATATTTACTAAACCGTTGGGGGGCTCAAGGATAAAGTATATTTGTAACAAGCTTGGAGCACACAATATATATGCTCCATCTTGAGGGGGAGTGTTAAAGGGTATTTAGGTCATTTATGTAATACCTAGGGTTTCCTAAGGTTTTCCTAATGCTTATTATATTATAAATAGTAAGAGAAGCTAACACAATAGTGAAGCCTTCTCATTCTTTTACCAACAACAACAGGTTACTTGATATTTTATAATTAAGATATGTTTAACATAAGATGACTGAGTCGTAAGATGGCACATGACTGAACAACACTTTAAATTTATTGATCCAATCGATTTGCTTTTCTGGTCTATCCTGATGGTGAACAACATGCTATGAAGGAGCATGGCAGAAAATCATAGTCTTGAACTCCCTCAAATTATTGCCGACACATGGGCAAGATTTCATATCTTAGTAGTTTGGTCGTTTTAATAATTATGAAATAAAGATGTGAGGCACCTATATTAAACCTTTGACAAGTAATGGTTGTTAATGGTCTGAGAATATTTTGAAATTCTTGTAGTAGTTATATAAACTCGTCATGTCATGTTGGAATTCTAATCCACATAGTATTGAATTTCTGACCTTAATAATATTTTCATCCTTGAACGGACATTTCTGTGTTTTGACAGTAGCGCGAGTGTTATTTATGTCAATTAGGTACTGGAATGATAAGGACGTTCTCCAGAAGTTGGGTGAAGCAATGGGATTTGCTGTTGGAGGAGAAGCTGCTGCATCTGCTGACAATGCTGCTGGTGAAGACGAAGCAGAGGAAGTAAATGAAGAGGAATCCATTGTTCATAACACTGCTAGCGTTGGTGATGTGGAGGTACATTCCCAAGCTTTTAAATACTGAATTAAAAATTAAATAGCAAGCACTGGATGCATTAATTTTTTTTTCTATTTTTATCTTTGTAAGTGAACTTCAGTCCTTGAAGTGGTTCAATCCAATTAATGAACTACTAAGCTTCTCTGTTTATTAATATTTTTATCATTTACTCTTATTTTTCCTGGTAGCTTTGTGGTCAATTTAACATAATTTTTCATGAAATAACTAGGGTTTGAAGAATGCGCTAGCTGATGGCGCCGATAAAGATGAAGAAGATTCTGAGGGAAGGACAGCACTGCATTTTGCATGTGGATATGGAGAGGTATACGATATTACCATGCTGACCTTTCTTTTGTCATTTGGCATCACAGTTCAATCAAAATACTTATACTTTCTATATTGTATTAGTACTTGACCTGTCAGCCATTTCACAGGCTTCTTTCAGTCTTTAAAATTCCATAGAGAGATGGCTCATGCATCACCACATTTCTTCAGTCCACATGCTCCCTTCTCCGACATCTTCCATTTTTTCTTTGACAATTTGTTATTGTGCCATTATTGTTGTCTTGCAGTCTTTCGTCCTGTTCCCACGTCCCTCCCTTGTATTCATTATTTTTCGAATTTCTACTGGATAGATTATCTGAAACCTGAATGATTGCACTCATCCCATACTTCCATTCCAGGTCAAGTGTTCCCAAGTTCTTCTGGAGGCCGGGGCTAAGGTGGATGCTTTGGATAAGAATAAGAACACTCCTCTCCATTATGCTGCCGGTTATGGCAGGAAGGAATGCGTGGAACTTCTATTGAAGAATGGCGCTGCTGTGTAAGTCCTCTTCTACAAGACCTAAATGTTTGTTCTGTTTTGCACCACCCTCGTGCTTAATTAGTTTGTTCTTCGCTCGTTGGGTTTTGCAGCACTCTCCAGAATTTGGATGGCAAGACACCTATCGATGTGGCCAAACTAAATAATCAAATTGAGGTACTAACACTGCTTGAAAAGGACGCATTTCTGTAAGTTGGGTCGCGTTGCCGTTGGGGCCAGGTGCAGTTACAATCTTGCCATGTTTTAGTGGGGTGATTGTGTAAGGCCTAGGTTGTTTTCTCTAGTTGGCACGCCAACTCGATATCAAAGTCACGTTTGCTGCTGTATGATCTTAACATTTGTGGGATTTGTTTATTAAATGACGTAAATTCAAGGAGGTTGGTCGCTTGTAATGTGACGAGAATTTGGTTGATTACTGGGCTTAATAATGTGGTTCCGATAAAGATAGATATGGTGCATGCTGAATTTTGCAGTTTTCTATAATGCCAGCAGATATATAAGACCGTAACGCTTGATTTGATTAAAGTGAACTATTTGTTTACGTAAAATTAGAATAGTGGAGAAATGGATACACGAGTGTATAATCGGATGGTTGTTATGTAAATAATGAAAATGTTTAAAAATGTGGTTAACCAAAAAAAAAAAGGATTATAGTAACAATATAACCTCCCTAATATTAATTGTCATTAGAAAAATAGTCAAATTTTAACTAAAATGGTCATCCATGTGGCGTCTAATATGTAGAGCTACAACTAAAGGCTTAAGCCTCCTTTTCACACGCTAATTTTTCCTTAAAAAGCAAAAAGGAAAAAAAAAAAAAAACAGAAAAGGTAAAAAAAAGGTAGAATGGCAGTACCAATTATTTCAGTAGTTAAGCTTAGGCAAATGAGGAGTCCACAATGCCTCTTCCCGTTTGATGCACATTTTCCTTGTCAACAATGCATTTTTTTTTCAATAATTATACTTGTACATAATTTTGTACAACTTTTTTGACAAAATGGTCAAGTAGCAGCCCCTTATTGGGGGCGCTTGTTGTCAACAAAGTTGTACAAATTTTTGTACAAGTAACACTTCTATTTTTTCTTTCAAATCATGTGTGCCCAAAGCCTGGTACTATTGTTCCCTGTCAAATTAAATGATGTTATGAATTACTCTGATGCCCTTTTGAAATTGGTAAAGTGAGTAGGTAGAAATTGAATGAGGGGTTTTATGGAGAATGTGGTAACCTAAACCGAAAAAAGTGTTCAGTTGTTAGATAGTCTACTGTTCCAACGTTCCGAATTTGTCTACAATTTGCCAAAAAATTGCATCAAACGGGGTAGGTCTAAGCCTTGTTTGGTACACATTAAAAATTTCATTCTCATTTTTCTACTCATTTTCAACCACACATTCTTTAATAAAATAATATTTTTCATCACATCAATAACTTTTCCTTCTTTTTCAACCACACATTTTCCATCAATCTACTATTCCAAAATACATTCTTTCAAATATAATGTGGTTCAAACACACATCCCAAATATCTACTTAGCCAAGTCCAATAGTAGTCCCATACAATGCTGAGAGAAATTGCTCATTTTTTTTTTCCCACTTTATTAGGCTTAGCTGCAATCTATGTGAAAGAGGGATTGAAGAATTACTGTTACTTTGTTCAATAAAATTATAATGTTTTTTTTATGGATTAGATAATCTGATAGTAAACTCACTGTAAAATAGATTGATGGTAAGCATTAGTAAACTTGAATAGTATTATTCATTAAAAAAAGTTTATAAATGTCTAATTTTATCTGATTTATAAGTTCAATTAAAAAGACACATCACTTTAACACACGTATAGGGTTAGCTCAGCCTTAAATACTCGAGCTCAACTAGACTTGACTTGGCCCTTTGTCTCATGGGCCTCATGAGCCAAGAAATTTGTCTTGAGCCAAATGATTTTTTTGAAAAAAAATAATAAAATAAGTCCAAACATAAGTATTTTTTTATACAAAAATTAATAAAGTAAATTAAAAAATGATCGAAAACAAGTTGCTGCACGAGCATAGCTCAAAGAAAAAAGGGGTTCAAATCGGTTAATGTCTCGTCTTAAAACGAGCCCAAACCTCCCTTGAGCCAAATCAAGAAGAGTCGTGTCCACAAGTAACTCGATCCATTTGCCACCCCCAATTATGCATTATTATCTGCACATTCTGTAAGATCAACTGCTATTCATTTTACTAGCCCTCTTTATAATATTTTATAAATTTGCTAACTTCAATTGTGTTTATAAACGGTTTATGAATACTAATATTATTATTTTTTATCCATATATTTCAAGTGACTCACAAAGTCTTACTCATTCATTCATCCATTACTCATTTTTATAAATTTATAATTTAAATTATTTATAAGCACTTCCTAAACAAGTTATCACTAATTTTTATTAATTTATAATTTAAAACAACTTATAATTATTTATTTTCGAACAAACACTCGCGGTATACCGTATATTACAAATTCATTCGTACTTTTGTAGTTCCAGTAAACCCAAGTCATGGAGGTTAACAAGAACTCGCGCAGCGCAGCGTTTCGATGCAAATACTCCGCAGTGTTTGGGTACAAATATACCTGTCTACAGTCTACACGTCAAATATCCATAAATTAGATAATAAAATAATCAGACCTTTTCTTTTATCTCTTTTATCCTCCCGTCTTAGGGTTTACAATTCGCTCCACTCTTACACGGTCGTTGAAGCTCAACTACGAATCTCTTATTTTGTCTTTGTGACTGGGTATTAATCGAGAATTAACCGATTCTTAATCAATCTACATTTAATAAAAACATTAGAAAAGTTGTAGTTTGCTGATGTGAATTTATTTTCATATATTTGATATGGTGGATGTTGCAGGTGATAATTTTTTTCAGGTCCGTGTAATTGGATAAGTAATTGGAGATGGGTAGGGATAGGGAAATATCTCGGTCACCGTCTTACCGGAGGAGGTATTCGCCATCGCCGTCGCCATCGCCGGTGGGGAATAGCAGGTATAGCCGCCGTAGCAGGAGAGATAGAAGCCGATCTCCATATTCTTATAGCAGGTGATACCCTTTTAGTTACACTTGTTTTTATCTTATCAAGTGTACTTCAGGGAGAATAGTTTTATGATTTTATTTTAATTCTGTTTAAGAAGATTCAGCTAATAGTCGTGCAAATTACATGACCAATTTGCTAATAAACTGTATGAAAAACAGGTTTAAATATTAAAGCAAAAAATGTATTGGTGCCGACGAAACAAATCAATGCACAAAATTTGTATTGAATGAAAATATAGCGTGAAGTTACTTTTTCTTTTCTTTTCTTTTTCCCCCAAACCTGAGTGAAGTTGAACTTAGGTTTTTCCATTTGCTTAAATTGCCTCCACGTCATGAGAGCCTTCTGGATGATCATGACCTAAGCTACTATAAATGTTGTGTATAATTGATCATCTTATTGATTTTATTTTTTAGATGATCTAGCAGATGCGTATGGCTTGTGTAACTTTGGTCTTCCTAGTGCAATGTCGCTGCTTATGAGAGTTTTCACTTTCCATCAGCACCTTGATATTCTACATGCTTATGGTTGTTGAGTTGATGACTATCATGCCTTGTTCAAGTCTTGCCTATTCTTTCATCAGTGTGATAAAAAAGCTGCTAAATTGTAAAATGTCATGGTCGATGTATCTGGATGCTGGGAGTTTTTCCTTACAAAACTGTTAGAATTTGAGACATATATCTTAAAACATAGCATGAATGAGATAGGGAACATCTTTGTTGTTTGAGAAATTAAGAAAAGAAAAGATGGCTTCCCTTCATCTGGGAAATGAGCAGGTGATGGGTGCCGATGGGTGTCCTTTCGTTGCTCGATTGTGATATTAGCGGTTACTTATGATAAAAGATGGAGGACACAGTTTATTCTTTGCAATACATGAGGTAACTGTACGTGCTTTCTTAATATTAGACGGTGGGTTTGAACAAAGCGGAGATTGCAAAACATTGTAGTGGACAATATTTTCATTTGAAGCTCAACTGTGTTACTGTATTCTACAGAAGGAGAAGTCGTTCATTGTCCTCACGGCGCCGTAAAAGTCGTTCTCCGACTCCAAGACGTCGTAAAAGTCGTTCCCTGACTTCAAGACGTCGTAAAAGTCGTTCCCCGACTCCAAGACGTCATAAAAGTCGCTCCCCAACACCAAGGCGGAGTAATAAACAGAGAAAGAGGACTACCTCATTATCTCCCTTGAGTGCATCTCCCAGTACAAGTGCTGGGTTGAAAGAGATGAAAGATGCAAGTGAAAAATTAAGAAAAGAAGAGGAAAAGAAGAGGTATAATTATTGCCTCGAGATCTTTGTTACATTTTCTAGTTTCTTATTTGTATTTTTACATGTACAGTGCTTGTTTACAGGTTCATTTTTTTCATCTGTATCCAGTTTGAATTCAAAATATCCAAATAATTTTATTATGCCCCTGTTTGGGCTCCATTAAACACACATTTTGGAGAAAATGTTTTTTAGAATAGTGATTTTTTGAAGAATGCGTGGTTAAGAAATAAGGAAAAGTTTTGGGTTTACGTGTAATATTATTTTATTAGAAAATGTGTGGTTGAAAATAATTGAAAAAAAGGCATTTTCGAAATAATGGAGCCCAAACAATGGCTATGAGATAAGGATGATAGAAATAAAATTTTACCATGTTATATCAGAACGATTCATTATATTTACTTGGCAAAGGCTAAGAGATGTATGCGGCCGGTGATGACATGGGATTTTTTATGACATTAGGTAATTGCCTTTTAGGCAGGAATCAGGATGATGACATTTTGTAAGAACCAGAATAATCATTGGCTTATGTTACCCAATTACTTGCTTTTGTGCGAATGGTATGCTGATAAAAAATAGTAAATATTGACATACATTGGATGATCTTAATATATAGTTGAAGCGTGTTGAAGAAGATTTCATTTCTCGAGAGATGAAAAATAAAAAAATAGTGACTTGGTAAATACTGACATACGTTGGATGATCTTAATATATGGTTGAAGCATGTTGTAGATGTCATTTCTCGAGGTTTAATACAGGTCTTTGCTGATCTCTCTGGTGGCTGTTTTCCTAGTGGATTCCTGTTTTATGGTTTTCTGAAAATAAAAATTTGGTCCTACTGTTGGCCAAAACTGCCTTTTGAGTTTTATGAAAACTGTAGGCAAAAATAAGTTCCGATCTTAAATAATTAAGAATGACATCTCACATGGGGATGGTATCCCTTAGCTTTAATGATCCTTCATAATCAACCAAATTGACTGGATAGTGAAATGGAAATCTTTCTCTAAAAATAGACTTCAATTCAGTTTGTTCAATTTGTTTCATGATTACATTTAGCTTACAATTAATAATAGTTTTCTATTTACCTAACATGATGAATTTATCTAGGAAAGAGCTATCCATGTTGCTGTTATTTTGTTGCAAACTCTGTAATCCCAATCCGCATGCCCTGTTGCCATGCCTTTTTAATTTCTTTTTCATTCCCTAAACAGTTTTTGATTTCTCCCAAAATTCATGCAGGTGGTTTATTCAACTTATTTAAATAAAAATGTTACAATTCAGCTTTTACTTTTTTATTATTTATATAATGTAAAATTGATAGAATTTTGATGGTAAACCTAAAGAAAAAGCTCACATTAAACCCCGTGGACTTGAGTCAACGAAAGAGCGTTTGAGCTATTCTGGTTTAAGTTTGGAAATAACCTTTAAAGGAGCTGAGTGGAAGAAGGATATCCATATAGCCAACTCCAACCACATGCGGCTTTTGTACATTTTAACTTTAAAATTTTATTTGGTCACAAGGCTTTTGAAATTTGTCATCTACCATGCATTCTATGTTAAATGCAATTCTCGAAAATTGACATAAAGGATTGTGGATCCTGTCACTGCTTAAGTCAATATGTTGAAAAGTACGTTCTTTTATTCTAACAGCAATATGCCATTTGCTTGGTCATAAATCTGTTATAATGGAAGGACTGAAGTACTCTTAGTTATTAACGTGGAAACTGCAACAGTTCACTTGACATTCTTCTCAACAGGATTAAGTGAAGGAAGTTTCTGCTCTTGTTATATTGATGATCCCATTATAATCTACTATTCAGCAGTTTCAAAACTGAATTTTATTGGATCAGGATTCCGTTAGAGGTATGCTTTAAAAGCATAATCATGTACGTTTAGTGCCTTTTCAACCCTGGAGGTTAGTTTGTCATTCATTTTAGTTATGCACTAAGGAAAAATAATGACTGAGCATTGCTTACTAAATGTTGTTCTGTATTCTACTTAAAGCAGTACATAATTTGTTCTGGTTTTATAGTCCTTTTGTTCTCCTTATCTACGTCTTCTTCATTGGATCAGTAGCTGTTTCCTATTTAACATTTTTTACTCTTTTCCAGGCGTCAACAGGAGGCAGAATTAAAATTAATAGAAGAAGAAACTGCAAAGAGAGTAGAAGCAGCAATTCAGAAGCAAGTTGAAGAGAGCTTGAATTGTGAGGAGATAAAGCTTGAAATACATAGGCGTCTAAACGAAGGTAGGGAGAAACTTGTTGCTGAGGTTGCAGCCCAACTTGAAAAAGAAAAGGAAGCTGCTCTTGTTGAAGCTCGGCGGAGAGAGGCAAGTATCTATAACAAATTTCTACTGTTTTCTTGGTCATTCTCCGTCAACTGTTTTTGGCGAACTTATGTTAATTTTTGTTGGCTTTTGATATTAATAACATGGGTTTCATAGAAGAAAGTAGGGTGTTGATTTTCCCCAAAAGTGTGCTATAGCTTGTTGTTACATGCTAGTAGCCAAAGTGTATATTTTGGCTGAAGGAAGCTCTATGCTTTGAGAAGGGATTCTCCCTTCCTTGACAATTATTGGTATACTTCTATTTTAGTGCCTCCATATAGTTAAGACTTTATAAGCCACTCATTTCGCTATGTAAGATGCTATATTATGGATGGATGTATCAAAAAATGTCAGGCAACCCTATACCCAGGCAGCCCTGCACGTGAACACATTCCTGATCCAGCTTGCCTCTTCCTTTTGTGCTCGGCCCACACGGGCCTATATTTAAAAATTATATGTATTAAAAAACTTACATTCCTTTATTTAAATTCAAAAAAGAAAGTTGTTCTAGATATCCCTTTAAGGCCTAGAAAAAATGGCCGTGCTGAGGGACACCTCATAACCGGGACCCTTCTCTGTACTTTCAATTTCTCCCAAAGTAAGGGCTTGAAATATCATCTTGCTGGAAGGCCGTTTTTACTTCCAATGAATTTTTTGCTTATAGCATACATAATGTGAATCCTGAAACGTGCAGGAACAAGCACGGAGAGAGAAAGAAGAGCTTGAAAGGCTACTTGAAGAGAATAGAAGAAAAATGGAAGAAGCTCAAAGAAGAGAAGCTTTAGAACAGCAAAGAAGGGAGGAGGAACGCTATAGAGAATTGGAGGAGCTTCAAAGACAAAAAGAAGAGGCAATGCGAAGGAAAAAACAACAAGAGGAGGAAGAACGCTCAAAACAAATGAAAGTATTGGGCAAGAACAAATCCCGGCCTAAGGTGTCATTTGCCCTTGGTTTCAAGTGATTATTTACCGTGTCCTTAATTCTGTTTCTATTTTGTCACTTACGGCGTGCTTGTTTTGTAATCTGGAAATAATTCTATGCTTAAAAACTTGTTATCGTGATCTCATATCATTTGTGATTTATCCAACTCGCGCTCATCTTCTAGAGTTCTAATACACGGCAATCTTTTACGAGCCCATGTACTTAGTTCTCTCCGGGATGTGCTCTTCTATAGTAGGCATGAGAATTGGGTTATAGGTTCTACATCAAATGTAACTTTTTGTTGCCTTATTGGGTATCAAGGAGATACCAGGGGAATGGATGTGTTGATATAATAAAGGGAAATTTCTGTTTAGAGGTCCTACAATATTTGTTCAGTTCATATATACCTTTAACTTTATTTGGCTATATGCATCCTACATAATTTTACGTTTAGGGCAAAGAGAAGATTTTATATATTTGTTGACTTAGAGCATATTTGACTGTGGTAAATAGTCTAGAAAAGTAAATTTCGTTGGTAAAAAGTGAAACTGTGCAAAACCCGAGTGGCAAATTCAAGTTAGTTCAAGAACAAATTTGACTTGCAATCACTTCAATCTCAAAAATATCTTTATTGACTCCTTTGAGGCTAAGGATTAATAAAAATTATTGTCAGTTCAAGAACAAATTTGATTTAGGATTTGGGAAAATGCACTTGTGCAGTCATTAAGGGCTCCACTCACATGAATGTGGGGTCTACTAATTAATTCTTAATGACTGTAAGAGTCCGTTTGATTGTAAATGTGGAAAATGGATGGAAAGAAAATATTTTACTGGAAATTGAATTGTCTAGAATTCGTTTTTACTAGGAATTGTAATTAATTGTGTTTGATTGGTATAATTTCCCATGTGATGAATGTTGAAAGTTTAGTGTCCGTTTGGCTTCGTTTTTTATGGAAATTGTCCATTAAAGTGATAAATTTTTCTACCATTGAGTCTAAAATTTGTTTCAATTACCAAAAATTAAAAAAAAAATTTAAAAATTATCATATCGAATATCATTCGTTTGACTTTGTTTTGTATGAAAATTGTCAATAAAAGTGATAAATTTTGTTACCATTGCGTCTAGAATTTGTTTCTATTGTCAAAAAAATAAATAAATAAAAAATGAACAAAGAACCTGGAAAATAAAAAACCACCAATACCAAAGGAAAACCAATTCTTTTATTCAGTGGAAAATGGGCCTTATCAAACGCAGCATAAATGTAGCAAATCTCTTAGGATTTTGCCACTTTGCCAGAAAAAAATGTAATAGATGCCATGACATAATTTGATGTGGCAATAGATGATTTGATAAAAAAAAAAAAAAAAAAAAAAACTTGATCGTGTTTAAAATAATTCAATATGGAATGTTACGTGACATTATGTCAAAAATTATGTAAGAAATTATGGGACTGTAGTGCATGATTGATTTATAATCAATTAAATCTCAAAAAAATCTTTATTGAATCTTATTTGAGGCTAAAGGATTAATAAAAATTCTTGTCCCCTTCAAATTAATTTCACATGGTTGGACAATCAAAACGTACAAAAGAATATAGTTGACAATGAAATTAAAAAAGACCACATAAAAAAAAAAGACAAGAAGAAAAGCATGAATTAAGAGAATGGACAATCACATGATTGTAAATTGTAATGTCCTCATGTCTCAAGAAACCACAAAGATCCAATTATTATTATTCTCCTCTTCTTCAAGTATCTATTAACAAGAAAAAAAAAACATTTTTTTTCAGACAAACCTTAAAGGATTGGTTTACCTAATGCATGAACTTTACCCTAAAGTGCGCGTACATGTATAAGTGTTAATTTGTCCTGTTTGGAGTAAATTAAAATTAGATTTTTAGTAAATTTTGATTTAAAAAAATGATGAAATATGTAGTTGAAAAGTTGTGTCTCTTATGAAATACGTGATTAAAAGTAATTGTTGATTTTGAATTGAAATTAAAATTAAATTTTAATCTATACCAAACAAAGGCTTTTTATATTAAAATAGATGGGTAGCGGAGCAAGAACTTTCACGTTGGGGTGTTTTTTTTTTTTTTTTTAAAGGATACAAAACATACATATAAATTACGTATATTTAAAAAAAAAATTCTAAAATTTGTAAATGGGTATGGGGACGGTTGTCGACCCCTGAAAATAGACAAACTATTCAAGGAAAAACTTTGGTTCTATTCCATAATATTCTCCCAATCGAACATCAACTAGTTGAATGTCCAATCGAAAAGGTAAATTATGAAATATAATTCCACCGATAGAATCAAATTACTAAGCCCCCATTTTTCTCCCTTTCCCATACTCATTTCAACCACATATTTGCACAATTTACCTTATTTTGCACGTAAACTTAAAATTTATCTTTAGTTTTTAACCATACATTATTCAAAAAATCACTATTAAAATTCCTTTTTTTTAAAAATAATGACCATGGGCTAAAATTCTAAATCCGGAAATCAGAAGCAAGAACTGGGCCCGTGGGCCGGGGCTGTCATGAACCAAAAGTTTTGTCATTTCTCTATAGAGGAAAATGGCAAAATTTTTGATAGTCTAATTTGAAACAAACAGCAGCAAGCAATTCAGATTTCTGGGGTCAATGCCTTTTCATTTTCTGCAGAAAAAAGGGGCAGTTTTTACGTAAAGCACTGAGATGTCTCTCGTTCTTTCCATCTCTCTCTCTCTCTCATCCTATATATACACACATATAGACACTCATATCATTAACACATAATTGCAAAAGTGGGACCCAGTACTGACATTTTCACATTTAACGATGTGTATTGGCTCCTCCAACTGGGCCCCATCCCTTCTCTTAGTTGGTATACGTACAAAACCTGCATTTAATTCTACCCTCTTAAACATCATCTCTGCCGTCTGATTACTCGGACCAATCTCCACCGTTCATTTAGTGCGCGTGAGGGCCAATCGGTGTTCTCTTTGACCACTTTTCACTGACACGCTGCAATTACTGCTGATTAAATAACGTCGACGCGCCTAAAGGTGTGTGAATTACACGTTTTAATCTAAACCAATCACTTTGTATTCACGAGCGAAGAAGCGCGTTGAAAGGAATCACCATTCGGGTTTGGGTTTTCCATATCCTCCGGTGGCGCTGACATTACCGGGTATCGGGCCGGAACCCTATTCCACATTTTTCTCCTTTCAGAATGTCAAGACACGGCCTTTATACTCTCGATAAATACTTTGGGAAACAATTTTTCTTCTTTGAATTTCAAATTTTATTTTATAGGAATAATAAAAATATCCCTAGCTCATATATTTTTCTGTTAATATTGTTATTTTATTTATTTATAAATGATTTTGAGAAAATACAAGCACTGGAAATTCTTAAGATTCAATGTACAAGGAATTTTCCCACATAAGGTTGCAAGACACGAGTCATAACTCGTTAGACATCTCGGAAAGGCACAATGAATTCGAATTTTTTCACAGACGAGTGCCTATTGATGTCAAATAAAATTTTTATTTAAATTGAGCGAGTGGGAACATAATAAAATTATTAAATCTATTTTTGTAGCCAAGAACATACCCCGATGATCGAGAAATATAGCTCGAAAATCAACCAAAAGTGGTGATTGCTTGTAACCATCTTTGACTAGCTATTCTAGTTCATTGTTTAATGGTTTTTCATTTCAATATATGCATTGCATAGCTAATTACGAGTTCTTCAAAAAGATACCAAGAACCTACCCTGGCGATCGAGAAATATAGCTTGAAAATCAATCAAAAGTAATGATGATCGCTATGAATTAGATTTATTTATTAAATCTATTTTTGTAGCCATATTTGACTAGCTATCCTAGTTCATTCTTTAATGATTTTTCATTTCGATATATGCATCGAATAGCTGGTCACGAGTTCTTCAAAAAGATACCAAGAACATACCCCGATGATCGAGAAATATAGCTCGAAAATCAACCAAAAGTGGTGATTGCTTGTAACCATCTTTGACTAGCTATTCTAGTTCATTGTTTAATGGTTTTTCATTTCAATATATGCATTGCATAGCTAATTACGAGTTCTTCAAAAAGATACCAAGAACCTACCCTGGCGATCGAGAAATATAGCTTGAAAATCAATCAAAAGTAATGATGATCGCTATGAATTAGATTTATTTATTAAATCTATTTTTGTAGCCATATTTGACTAGCTATTCTAGTTCATTCTTTAATGATTTTTCATTTCGATATATGCATCGAATAACTGGTCACGAGTTCTTCAAAAAGATACCAAGAACATACCCCGATGATCAAGAAATATAGCTTGAAAATCAACCAAAAGTGGTGATCGCAATGAATTAGATTTATAAAACTCATTTTGTGCGATCATTTTATCTCGGTATGATTTCTTTATTTAACGTTTTTTTATAAATTGAAAGGTATATTTCGAAGTACGCCGTGAGTAATTCAAAACGGTATCAAGAACTTTTTCTAACGGTTCAAGAATTGTAATCCAAAATTGTCCCTCAAACTAATTACTCAATGAAATGGGCCAATTACAATTTATTTATGTTTTTTTGGTTTTTTTTTGGGGGGGGGGGGGGTGAGATGGGGTTGACCTCACCCTGCCTACCGGCCCATGGATCCGACCCTGTTTCTTAGGATAGAGTAAATCGGGTTCAACAAAGTGGTTCATGTAATCAATTGGGGCTTGTTTGGTAAGTAACCTCATGGTTTAGCTATGGGCCCACACAATTGTGTGATTAAAAATGTGAGAGGTGGGTCCTATACAAAATAAGACACAAGGCATGAGATACTTAATTGACTTATTTCAAAACCACTATTTTCGTGGATCCAATTGTTGTGTGCATTTTGATCCACACAATTTGTATGACCCAAGAATTTAAAAAAAAAAAAAAAAAAAACTCCTCATTTTGCTTACCATGCTCCCTCTTTGGGGTTACTAGGGTGTCCAATACTAGAATCTAAGGAGAAAATGATACCTATTTTTGGCAATTATGGCAAAAATCATTCTGGATTCACTCCCTTCATGCTCAAAATTCTTTAGAGACAAAACTTGGACCCTATTTTTCAGGGGTTTAGCAATTGTCTTTTTACTAATGTAATAATTTCATAACTAATCTTTTTCATTGAAATTAAATGCATTCCTATTAGTGGTTTGCAATTGATCGAAAACTCAAAGCCTGAGCTTGAATAATTCACGTGATAATTCTCGTTGACTTTGTTAATGAGTGATTTGAATTAATATCTTATAACAAAGCTACTCCAAAATTAATCTTTGTTGTTGAAATTAATGCATTTTGAGCAATAGACCTCAATCGATTAAAATCTTAAACCTAAGCTCAGAATCATAATCCGCGCGTTACAAAGTAACTTGATACTTAAACCTTCATTATTAAAACTAAAGCATTCCGAGTATTAGATTTCAACGGATCAAAATCTCAAACGAATATTATTGCACGTGTTAGATCTATTTGACTTTGTTGAAGAGAGGTTTAAAATAATCTCATGCAGAACAACTCAACACTTAAATCTTTATCGTTGAGATTAACACATTCCGAGTAGTAGACCTCAATCAATCAAAATCTCAAACCCTAATATCATAATGATCCACATGTTAGGTCTCATTGACTTTGTTAGCAATACGTTCAAATAATTTATTACAAAACAACTTCATACTTATTCGTTAATGTTGAAATTGACGCTTTCTAAGTAGTAGATTTCAATCATTCAATATCTCAGACCTTAAAACTTAGAATAATCCACGTGTCAGTTTAGTACGATAAATAGTAATTTTTCATATAAAGGATCAAAAAGATGTTTTTTAGATAATTGAAAGAAAGCAAAATAGTTCTAACCTTTTATTTTGTGGTTCATAAATGAGGGATGAGCCACGAGAGATGATTTTTTAGATAAATGCGTGCTCGTATAATGAAAAGTATCATAACATTTTTTTTCCTAGTAAAATATAATAAATCAATCAATGCCCAACCATTGAACCAATACTATATATACATTCATAAATGATAAATGTATATTAAATAGATAATTTTTTTTTTTTTGTCGATAGCATTATATTGCGCGTATACTATATATATTATTAAAATTTAGCCTCATTTTTTTTTTTTTCAAAGTTCAATAAAAACTTAAAAAGCCCTCGTGGTAGATCAGCAAAATGTAAAGCAATTTCCACTTTTATTTTAATTTTTAATTTTTAATTTTGGTAAAATTTAAAATCAATATGGATCCTCAGATATTTTTTTATTATTATTATTTTGGTATATTATGTGAATCAAATTTATTTATTTATTCACACGAGCTACGAGAAGCGTACACGTTACAGAATTTCTTGTTGTCATCGACTAAGGAGTAACTCTACCCCTACCCACCCCCCATTCTTCCTCCTATAAATCAGTACCTTCGGCCTTAGGTTTTTCAGTATCAGAGAGTGTGGACAAATACCCCCTCCCCCCAGTCAGCACCTCCAGGCTGCAGTTTTTTTGTGGGGTGGGAGTAGAGAGGGGGTGGATACACCATTAGAGAAGCAGAAATAGAAGAAGAAATGTTTGAGGGGGATGTTGGCTGGCTCGAAGCAATCACAGTTTGCTGTTTAACTTTTCAGTGAGAATGTGAAGGCTTCGGACCAGGCTTCATTCCTCTCAAAGCATTTACTCATCATACACAAATCCACTTGCTTCTTCATTTTTTTTTTCCTGTTTAAAATCCACTCTTTTTTCCATCACAGCTCTCTTTCTCTCTCTAGATCTCTCTTTCCTCCGTGTGTTTGTCTGTAATTAGGGTTAATGGTGGTCTTTCATATATCCAATCCAAATTCGTGGGTGAATTTTCACTTTTCAAGAGTGAAGAAGACTCCCACTCTCTCTCTCTCTATATATATATTTTTTGCAGGCGGCGGTGTCGGACTCACACAAACAGTAGATATATCTAATAATGTAATCATCATTAGTTATGAATCGGCCTTAAAAGGTTGTGTTTTCACTTTGAATTTTAACTTCGAAACATGAAATTCAGTGTGTAAACTGTTCCAGGCATCTAGCTAGGATTACTAAACCCTATTACTCTATTCTATTCTTCGTTGACTCTTTCAGCTGTTGTTTTCACCACTTTTTTTTAACCCCCCCCCCCCCCCCCCCCCCCTTCTCTCTGCACAAACAAAAATGACGCCCATTAAACACGGAAACACAGTCAAATTTTCAAACAACCTTTGCTGTTTTTTTTTTTGTTTTTAATTTAATGATAATATATTTTTTCTTTCTAAGTAAAATAAACCAAGAGGGTTGAAGCAGACAAACTTGATTTTAACATTTTCTTTTTCTGTTCTACATATGAATGACAAGAATTCAACCTTTTCTTTTGAGCTAAAGAATCTCATTTTCTCCTATTAGTCAATAGTTGGAAGAAATATAATCGAAGACACCCTAGTTTTGGATGGAGCGACATTAATAATAGGGTTAAGTCCAACATAAGATTGGTGATATCGACGCACCTAATTCGTTAGATCTATTGAATTGATCTTAAATACTAATTTGTTAGACGGTAAATCTTAAAAGTTTGATCCATCCATTAGAAGAAATTTTGGTGATTTTTTTCACGATAAGGTTGCCTATCACATGAGAAATTGTAATGAATTCCAGGATTTGGAGTTACGAAGGTGTAGGTGGGAAAGTGAAGTAATTTAAGGCATCACACTCTTGTGCCACCAACATTTGAAATTTCAATTTTATGAACAAGTCACATTTTTATCGGGATACTGATTATCTTTTTAAAGTCATACTTCAAACAATTAATCAAGGGGTCCACTATCACATGATAATTGATAGCATTGTTGTTATCAAAAAGGAAAAACTAAAAAACCTATCCCATTTCGATAATTTCAATGCATTCAATAGCAATTGCTATATAAACCTAATATTAGAAAGATGCTACTCGTCGCTCAGTATTAGAACGCACGAGTCATTGCGTAATAAACAAGATTGTAACTTTTTTTTCATCGTAACGAATCGAATCGAAAACGTGCACGCTGCATTGTCATTGGCCGATGTATCATCGACGGTCCAGATTAATAGGGCAGCTAAACATGATGAAATTGTGACCAGCTTTAGCGGTTATGTTGCATTTATATCTATTTACTCTCTTCGAATGTGGACGTTTTTATATATTTATGAGTAACGAGTTGTTGGTTCTACGATATTGAAACTTAACTTATGTATGTAATTGTAATGCCAGTTTGGCGCAGATGTGACAGCATTTAATTTACACACTGAAACCTGATGACATGTTTGGAGCATTTATTTGACAAGAAAGATTCCTTCCTAGCTTCAAATTTGAGTGCCACATTTATCACAAACGAGTCTTATTATTTATTACCGATTAAAAAAACAATTTACTAGCATCTTTAAATATAAGACACTCTCTATTTTAAAGAGTCAATCCTTAAAATTTACTCAAAAAGCCTCTTTAAATTAATATTTTAATTTAGAACGCGTGTTTGATCCAAATCCACTTTTTATAATTATTTTGAAAGATTGTATTCTGGAATAGTGGATTGATGGAGAATGCGTGGTTGAAAAAGAAGGAAAAGTTATTGATGTGATGAAAAAAATTATTTTATTGAAGAATGTGTGGTTAAAAATGAGTGAAAAATGATAATGAAAATTTTAATTTGTACCAAACAGAGGCTAAATGCATTCAAAGTATTTCACTTTTCACTTGAGGAAAACAATATAATAATTTGGAGAAAAGTAAGTTAAGATAAAAGATACAGAAAAATAATAAATATTTTTCGAACTAAATATGAAGAATGTTGGAATATTTAAAAAAATTTACTCTTTAAAATTATAGATACTTCCTAAATTGTAAAATAAATCTTTAATATAAAAGCCTTTTGAAGATGTTCTAAGCATATTTTGTAAGCTTACTGGAATTCACGTTTTAACGTTGAGAGACATTACTAATACATACATATAATTTCAAGTGAGGAATAAAGAGTACGCTTGAGAATCATGAAGTCAACCATTCAAGTAACTCGAATATAATTACAACAAGTCGACAACTATACAAATAGAGCATATCTTCTATACAAAAGAGTTAGACAGCGTGTATACTATTTTGGCCGATTACAAACCAATTCTGAAAGAATCATGCAAACTAACCAGAAGAAAGGCACTAGAAAACGCTCTTTAAGGATCTAGGGGAAAAACCTTCTCAAGGAAGCTAATGAAACGTTTCGAATAAACCTTGGGTTCCACAGCAGAAATCGACAAAGGATCGAACCGCAAAGATTTATATTTATGCTCGATTTTCTTTTTCAGGTTGTATTCTTGCAATATATCTATTATGCCAAGGTAGAGAACAACGTCATAAACTTCAAAAAGTTCAACTTCGGATGAGTCTGTGTCGACCTGCATAATTCTGTAATTTGCTTGAGCCGGCATATTTACGCCTAGTTGCACTCTTAACCTGAGGAATGGCAAGAATTTAAATACAAACTACTTATTTATTAAACCCAAGTTATGGGGAAATGATTTCTAATTAACAATCTAGTAATGTAATGCGAAACGATTTGATGAAGTTAGAGAACAAAAACACTAGATGAGTCATTGCACATATATTTTGTCTGCCATAAAGAAGGCGAAAATGAATTAAAGTTACCTTCCAGTACCAGGCAAAAGAAGATCTGCTTCCTTGTTACCAATTGAGAATGCTTTCAAAGCGTTTCCTCGAATATGTGTACCAGGTAGAGTGCTGACCGGTCTAGGTTCATGGGTTACTAAAGCCAAACCCCTCGGAGGAATCAAGAGCTCCCCTGAAGAGATCACACCTTGACGAAGCAAACATGTGTCAAACAAAGGACACTTCCATGTTTAAAAAAAAAAAAAAAAAAGTAATTGCTAAAGAAGTAAAGCAGATAATGCACTTTCACATCATACAGACACGTGCCAAGACAATTTCAACTAAAACACACCATGTCTAGGGAAGCAATACCTCGCAGATATATCCTCCTCAAATAAATCACACGTTTGTCCCAAAGAAAACTAAATCAGGTCACCAGGACCAGAAAGTTCATATTTGACCCCGCCCTGAGCATATATCCCAGTCTCCCGCTATGAATAGAAGAAGATGTACATTATCCAAGCAGGTTTGCAATTACAAAAGCCCAAAGCGTTAAAGGAAAGTCCAACCCCCCCCCCCCCCCAAGGGGTGGGGGGGGGTGTAGAGGTGAATAAACAAACAGATATCTCAATCTGCAAGCTAAAGATGCAGAATCATAAACATTTTAGACAGATTTGAATCTGCAGAACAAAATCTAAAGTAAACAACTTCAAAAAAAGGATTGGAAAGGGGGAAGGAAAGAGATGTAGTAGTCTAAACATCGACCTGTGAGGACCGAGAATAATAGAATAGCCAATGCTCAAGTTACACAATAAGACAGCATATTACTAATGCCATAAGAATGAATTATAATAAATAGATACCCCAAAATCAATGCTTAAGATACCAATTTTTTCATGTTAAGAAGAGATGCCCACCATCAATATCGATAGCCGAACTCTCAGGCGTATGCGGTGAATCAGGAGGCTCTGACAGAGATTTTAGATATTCAGGAGCTCTGAAATGCAACCCCAATAGAAGACTGTAGTCTATGATCCCTTGAGATTTTAGGAATAAAGAGTCTAGAGATAGTTGTCTGTAAACAAGACAAGATCAAAGCAGTTCTGTTATAAGGCAAACGAACTATTAACATGTTCAGAAAGCAGAGGAGAACGAAATTAACACTTAAGCAGAGAGTGCAAATATAAGCTATCCATAACAAAAATAAAATAAATTAAATTCAGGATTTTGTGCCCCATTCGAGCTGAGGTCCTTGGTAGACTCTCTCTCCCCCAAGCCTATTATATAATTTCGAGGATGTCTAATAATGCAGTTGTAACTTATATTATTCTATTCTTACAGTGGAGGGAGGCTAAGCTCCTTGATAAGCAACGCGACTTGGGCAGAAGATCGAAATTCACGATTGAATTTCTAAGAACAGATTTCAAGAGCCAACCTTTTCTTGGTGACTTCTTGATCCTACCTCCTTGAATGAATTAGTATGTAGAAAAAATAAGGACTTACCAATTTCATCCTATCCCACTGAGTGTGGCCTCTTTCTTTTGACAACTTTCTCTCTCCAACATTTCTTGGTGACCAAAAGAACGTGTTCTTTCCTGTTATGGTATAAGAAGCCATATGCATGAAAGGGACCACAAAGGACTTATAATCCCTAGCTCCAGCGGGCATCAACTCTTAGCTATGTCATAGCCTATCCGAAACACATCCAATTACAATCTCCTCTTCCAAGATTACGAATCATCTCGTAAGTGTACTACAATAGTCATATTGAATGAATTTCAATACTGTACTGTCCAAATCATACACAACCATTATAGTTAATTATGTTAACTATAAGAACAAAGTTTAACACTTCGTACGATATACTGTAGTACATTAATGAGATCAATTGATTGGGTGTAACCTCTAGTTGATTGGGTTTCTAACGCAGAAGCGTATATTTGACAATGAACAATTGAAAATTAAGGAAAAGAAAGGGGTGAAAAGAAGAGTAGAATTGAGGCAAACGAAGATATCAATTCATTCATGAAATCAAGGCTTGAATATTATAATGAATAAGCCCTCTTATTTATAAAGCAAAAGAAACCGAAAGAGTATAAAATCAAACGAACTTCTACTAAACTAGAATCTTATCGAAATATTAAATATAATCTAATTTAATCTAAATAAATATACTTTAATCAAACTCTACTTGTAACTCTATCTCCATCAGTTTCTGTCATGCGATAACTTGAAATTTGGAGGTCTAAATAATTTAGATTTTAATGTCCTAGATAATGTCTCCCCAACCCTACCAATGCAAGTTTAGTCCTCTGGTAAACAGAAAAGAAAACGAAAGAAAAAATAATATTCTCTTGGGTAAAAGTTGCACAGAGAAAGGGCAAAGCTCATTGACTAAAATTGAAAATATAAGGGGTATAATATCCTCTTCTTTTTCATTGTTCTGTCCCCATGTCTAATGATTTATTTCTGATTTAGGGAGATAGGTTAGAATGTAGGATATGGGAGAGGGCACTTCAACATTCACAATGACTTGATACCCCAGATGTCACAGAGAAACCATAAAATCTGAATTTCACTCTGCCTTATTTGGTTAACTAAACATGGTTAAATACATATAAGCATGTCTGATAGCCATATAAATCAACTAATTTTGTATAATACACCATTAACACTATAAATAGCAGAACACACAACATTTCCAAATCATGAGAGTTTCTTCTGAGAACAACCATATGAAACAAATTAGGTTTGAAATCAACCAAATATAGAAAAAAATGTGTCCATTGGATCATAATAAACCAACAAATCAGCTCTTTCTGTTGTTAGATATCCAGTATTAAAAGTTAATATTCAGCCTAGCTACAGAATTCTAATTATTTGGATGAGCGCATATGTGAACAATTTAATAAATGCATGACTACCTACTGATAAAGCTAGATTTGCTAGTACAAGTGCATGGAGCAACAGAAAAATCTCGTATCAATTTTTTTCATGATGGTGAGTGAAACTAATTTAACAAATTTGTTATTCGCTATCAGAATTGGTGAAGACACTGTAGACTTTAGAACCAATGCAGAAGTTGACAACAAAAGGAACATACCTAAAAAGTGACTCGCGCAATGATTTGTCCATATGAAACTCATACTTCAAGTCAAGATCTTTCAGTGTGCTGCTCTCATCAATCTTGTCTTTTTTTGTAAATCTTCCTTGAGATGAACCCTTCAAATCATAACGCTGATGTATCCGTAATTCTGTGCAAAACATATTTCCCATGACTACAAAGCGAACCTGTAAATAAATTTTAATCTCATAATCTCATTTTACATGGAATTTCTTCCATAAAAATGAAAGTACTATTTAACGAAGATGATTAAAACCAACATATATTCTAAAGAAAAGTAATATTTTCAGAAGAAAGAAAACTTGAATTTATGATTGAGGAACAACCTTTTTTCCATGTTTTAGTGCTACCCTGTGCACCCCAAAGAATTTAGTTATAAGAGTATTCTCATGCCCTTGTACGTGTTCATAGTAGTGGGGCAGCATCTTGAGTAGAACCTACACAACATTAAGAATAAATCATGTCACAGGAATGTGCCAAGCAATAGAATAGCAATTAATAGCATTTCCAAGTCAATTAGTGATAAATAAGACAAGTTCACATCCTAAATAGCAAGCCTATGTAATGCAAATTTTATATAGACATAAAAAAGGCAAGGTGTTCCCATCGAAAATCCTCTTGCAGTCTTCACACCAACCGTTCATCCCGAAACCGTGTTAAAACTGCAATGTGGTTCCCCGTCACTCTGGTGCTTAAGTTAGAATGCATTTATTGTTTTGATAGGAAGCAAATTTACAGAGTTAGGTTAAGTTTTCATATATTCCTAACCTTTGCATCATGCTTCAACTTACTATTTTATAGAAGTCAAGAGAGTGGGGACGGGTGAGGGTGAACATGGCTCTGAAGTAGCACAGTTACCATACCCTGTGAGGATGTGAAGCTTGTCACATCCCGTAGGAGATAAGGCTGCTCGGTCAGCCTAATTTCCAAAACAATCATACAATAGGTGATAAGGCTTAAGAAGATTCAGCCTAATGACCGTAGACTGTGAACCAAGGAATGACATGTACACTGAGCACGTGTCTGTGGGACTTATAGGATATAGCTGGGCACAGTAGTAGCCTAGTAGGCTTATGAACTTGGCTGACTTCTTGGCCTCTTAGTGGTTGACATGTTCGTCATTTACTGCTAGGTCATCCCGAGTGGATCCCCCTCTTGATCCACGTACATGACAGATAGATAGGGACCATAGTGTATTACAGAAAAAATTCAGAGAAGATAAATTTTAGTGAACATAAAATCCAACATTTTTATTTTATTTCACTAAACTTAGTTGACCGACTGAATGCATTTTACCTCATATTTCACCACTCTAGCAACACCCTATTCTTAAGCCAATGGCATGCCCTAACTTCCAGTAGAAATCCTTTAAGCTCCTTAACATGGATTGCTGAGTTGGTAGGTGTCCAGCAATGTCATAGAATCCATGTAGCCTTTCTCCATTTTGTTAAATTCACCTTCATATCATGCATTATACCACCTTTGAGTCCTTATTCCTTATTGATAATTAAACCAAAATACCATCTACAACAAAATCCCATAGTTTGAATTTAATGTCATCATTATTCATATTATGACTAAAAGGACATTATATCTATTCCATATTAATTCCATGTAACAATTTATCCTCATCTAATCTCATCAATTAGAACGATGTAATTAATATGAACATACTCCAAAGGACCTCATCTTAGATGTGTCAGTCACATTGATTCATACATTACTAGAGAAAAATACTAGATCCTTAGTGTGAATAAATTACTAGAAATGATAATCCTAAAGATATTCATAATAAATGCATGGAATAGACAAACCTTCAGCTCGGATTTTTTCAATGTTTTAATCACAAATTTATCATCATGAGAAAGATAGAAAAGGCTTCCACTTTTTCCTGGAGAAGATATCCTAAAGATATTCATAATAAATGCATGGAATAGACAAACCTTCAGCTCGGACTTTTTCAATGTCTTAATCACAAATTTATCATCATGAGAAAGATAGAAAAGGCTTCCACTTTTTCCTGGAGAAGATAGCTCTCTCAGACCATCATCACCGCATATGGACATCATATAGTCCGCAGCATTCAACTTGAACATCTCTCTCAAATTCCTGAATGTGAGATACAACAGGGACACGCCAGTCATTAGAAACAATAATCATGTAACCCTATGTTAGACAAGTGATTGTAAACACGAAAAGAAATCAGTGGTGTTTCCGAGGATAATAGTTGTAGATCCCATGAAATATGTGGATAAAAAGTGGTTTGACCTTTAGAAATAAACACTTGCCAAACATACTCTAATAACATTTTATAAAGAATTATATAGGAATTCCACAGGTTACCATACAGGTCATTTGATAAAAATACAACTCAGATAAATCCCAAAGAATAGTTAAATAAACAAAAAAAAAAAAAAAAGGTGAGGAAGTTTCTGTGTGTGGGTCAGAGAGAGAGAGAGAGAACTGTCAGAAAATGAGAACAACTCCACGTTTTATTCTATTCTTCCTCCATGTCCTTCTATTAGTATGGTTATATCTTAGTTACATTTTGCCAGGGAGTGATCGAGTGGTAGGTGGAGAATCGATGATAGAGAAGCAGTATAAGCATCATAAAACCATTGCCCACTGTTCTGTAGGTGAATAGAGGAAAGTGAAAGCTGAAGGAATGGAAGGAAATGCTTCGTAAATTAGAATTACCTCCAATGATAATTGCAAGTGCAAATTTAATGAATATATGTCAGTTATCTCAACCTAAACCAAAAAACTTAGCCAGTTTAGAAGAAATCAAGGGATGAATAGGTTTGAAACGATGATCAGCACGTGTCACATGCATTTCTTATCTACATCAAACAGTAACCAGATTGCTGTCAGAATGCCTAAAAAGTTAAAAACGCTTTTCAATATATAAAAGGTAACTTAATTGTCAAAACCTACATCCACGAAAAGAAATTGCATATAATGTGTGGAGTCAAATAAGCATCAACCACTTGTGGTAAGAATACATTATTTCTTGTGCCATTTGATTAAAAATAAACAATAACATAACTCTGCTTAGTGGTTCTAATAAGAAGGTGTGAGAAGAATCCTTCACAACATGTAAAATTGGGATAGTCATCCGATTGATAGGGTACAGATAACTGCAGAAATTATCTCCACATAGATAAAAAGGCAACTAAATTCCAGCTCAGATAACTGAAAGAAGAATTAACTTATAAAATCATCACAGGGAAGGTTTTTCTATATTACAAAATCAAGGAGGCATACCTAAAATCCAGCTTAAGAACTAATTTTTTATTTCAGTTATATCCGCACGTAGAAAAAGATGGGTAACAGTCTTAGTAACCTAAATCACAAGACAGGAAAAGAAAAGGAAAGAAAAATAAAAAATAAAAAATCTTGTACGTAGCAAAAGAAGAGTAATGTAGACTCGATATTAAAGGAATGCCAAGCTTTCTAACACCATGCACCAGATATGAACAGAAAAGATAGTTACCTGAAGACCATAGGGCAGTAGTCCTTCCAGAGGAAGTCAACTGAATAGTGTGGAGGAGTCAACTGGGAACCTTTGCTTGGAAAATACATTCTTATTCTGGCTTGGTCTCCAAAATCAGATGATCTCACTTCGCGCATAGGAACGGGTGTGATCTTGCCTACAGTATACCTGTGAACTTTGGATGAGATATTTTAAAAAGATGTTCCATCGCCATAACATCAAATTTGATTTTTCACAGAGCATTGAAAATCAGAGAAAAGGAAGAGAACCTCTTTTATCTACCTTATACCAAGCTGCAAGCTAAGCATTAGACAATGGCTCCTGTGGCCATCAAAAATGTTCACACATGAGCTCCTTTGAACCTCTTTTGCAAACTTGAGACGTTGTTTATTTTTATGGGATCGTTTGGATATATTTCTAATTCTTTCTTTAATAAGGACTCCTTGCATATATTCCCTCTCATAAGCCACAGCCCTGTTATCTTGCAACTCAGTTTGACCATCTCGCAATCTGCAAGATAAGGATGATGTAATTTTTCTAGTAGAATCATTACAGGCCCAATCAGCATCCAGAGATATAGTTTTATGTGACGTGTGTCCTGAACCTCTTAGAAAACTGTTCGAAAGTTTATCAGAAAGAGTACGCTTCACATTAGGTACTACAGAGTCCTCTGAATTTATTGACGAACTATGGGATAGCAGCTTTGTCTTGTTGTCTTCCTGTCCCTCGAGATTATGCTTATTTAGAGGCTTACTTCCAGCAGGATAGAATATTCCACGTCCATCCTTCAGCCCCTTGGTCCAAGTCCCAAAATAATAGCTTCCATCAGCGAATCTATAGAAGCCTGATCCATGTCTTAACCCATTCAACCAGAAGCCATCAAAAAGATCACCATTGAACCATTTCATAACCCCTCTACCAGACATTTTCCCTTTCTTCCAATTTCCAATATACAAGTTTCCATCGCTCCATGCATACCTACCACTGCCTTCACGTACTCCTCCTCTCCAACAACCGTCATAAAAGTCTGAGTTCTGATATTGCTTCCTTCCAATTCCATGCTCAGAATTCATATTCCAAGAACCGCAGTATACGGACCCATTAGAACCAGTAAAAGTTCCAAAACCATGGAGGTAACCCCCAGAGAAATCACCCTCATATGTTGCCAGTGACGGCCAAAATATCTTGCCTTTCCCTGTCATCTTCCCTTCTTCCCAGTCACCATCATAAACTGTTCCATCTAACCAAGTATATTTCCCTTTTCCGTGCGGAAGCAGTCCCTTGAAATTACCAATATATACATCTCCATTTGAAGAGACCTTCTCACAACTCCTATAGATGAAAGTTACGAAGTAATTATCCATTGTCCCATGTGCAAGTGAAAACAACAACTCTAGAGTTTAATTACTAGAACCTCTAGTCCTAAATGGTTTGGAGTTGTGTACCTTTCATCAGTCTCCATGACAAACAATGATTATAAGCGAAATACCTGCACAACATACAAGAAAAAACTTCTCAGGCACCATTTGTTATGTTAATCAATCAACGGTAGTATCTTACAGGGATACTTTTTCTTCCACTTCTACAATCTGATCCATTCATAACTTTCAAACCTATTAGAACAGGAAAATGGACTTTCTTCATGTGGTAAACTCTTAAACATCAATGCAGTCTTAACTCCAAGTTTATGCAACAAAATATCAATTAGCTATCACTTTATTTATCTTTTAATTTTTCTCTCTTGCCTTAACATTTTAGAATGAAGATTTCGGTTCAATTAGTCTATGAGTAGATTAGAATTTAAATCAACTAACTAGCTGGACAAAATCTAATGAGTTCCAGTTAAAGAAGGAAAGATTACCACGCTCATTCTGAACCTTTAGGTATACTGGGAATTAACTTTAGATTCCCCAATAGCCCTGTCAACATTAATAAACAAGGTATGATATTATAAAGTAAATGTCGTGAATGTTTTGCAATAGCAATACTAATTACTTAATTTAACTGACCGGCAAAAAGTTGGAAATTCTGCAATCTCATTGATCATGTGTGGCGATATGGATTAATTCGCTGAATAAAGAGATTCTGAATATATAAGTTTAGTGCAGATCAAATTTGAATTTGTAGAGCTGATAAAATGACCAACATAATACAAAATTTAGATCAGACCAAAGTTTCAAATTACTTTGAATATTGATGCATTTAATACCCAAATAAATCAGATAACTGGTAATTTCCACAACCTAGGCAACTTAAAAGGCAAAAAGCAAAAACCAGTATGATTTTTAAAAGAATGACCAGTTCAGGAAATCAATCTTATTTATATTTTTAAACACGTTCATTAAACAGTATATTGCAAATATAGAATCAGACACAATAACCCTGAGTTTGCCAAACACTGATTTATTATTTTTCCACATCGTTTTGCGTGTTTTCTTGCACTAAGGCAGCTGTATTTCATACAAATCATACTTTCTCGACGATAAAGTTGAAAGTCTTTATTCGCTAAATAAAACACTGTCGTGTATAAAGCTATAGATACAAGTACTACAGATGCAGTATACATTATCAAATCATTACAGTATTAACAGGAATTATGTTTTATCAGATTCCAGTCCATCAATCGATCTTACTTGTGAGTCGTCAGAAAATTTAACAGTCACTACAACGATAGTGATTGAGATTTGAGCAGCAATTAAATCAATTAACCCCATACCTATTCATATTAATAGTTTATTTCAACTTGATTACTACAACCAAAAACTGAAAATCTAGTATTGAAACGCTCACCTGCGAAACTGTTCCACCGGTACTGAATCGACAGCAAGGAAAACCCTAGAAACTCTCACCAAATAGTTCAAAGACAAATACAATCTGAAAGTTCCCACATCAAAATTTCGATATTTACTTCTTCTTCTTCTCTTTCCTCTATTTTTTTTTTTTTTGTGGCTCTATGATAAATATAGCAATAACGTTGAACCTCTGCTTTACGAAATTTGATTGAAATTCCTTCTTTTAGACGGTAACGAGAAAATGCGTGGTAAGATAGTGAGTGAGGATATTTATAGCAGTGCGAACGGTGGAGGTACGAATTGTGGACCAACGAACTTTTGTTTATGATCATATGGGACCAATTGCTTTAAATCGTTCGCTTTGGTGGTGTACAGAAAATAACGTGTGCTGAGTTGTAGGCGATTCTGGCTGCTATCGAACTCCTTGCCACGTAAAGCATATGGTGAGTATTTATTTTGTTTAAAATAGAAAAAGAAAATTGAATTTCCCATAAAAGAAATATAAAAAATTAGAAGAAGACAATGTGGCTTCTCTCTTTTTCATGGCCACCCTTTGTCATTGATCATGGCTAGTCACATATATTAATGATCAATGACTCCCTCTTCATAATCGAGATCAGTATCGTCCTTTTAGAAACACTAAATTGGTACTGAAAACATACGACGACACTCACGAGCTAGAAAAAAAAAACCTTATTTTTGGCTAAAATTCAAGCCTCGAGTCAAAAGACCAAAGCTAATTTCGTAGTATGAAGACCATTTCGGCTAATTCAACTTGCAAGATGTGAACTTCATCGTTTCTTTTAAATTAGATATTTGTTTTTATTTTCTGAATAATTTTTTATTTATATCTCTTTTACCAAGCCCGTGTTTGATAGAACTAAAAATCTAATTTTTTTTTTTTAAATCAACAATTAATTTTAAATATATATTTCATTGGATCCCAATTTTTTAATTACATTTCATCATTTTTTTTTATCAAAATTTACTAAGGACCCCGTTCGGTAGGGATTAAAATCAGATTAAAATTGAAAAACTAGCCGTTATTGTTGACTTTTATTAGACGAGTGGGACCCAATAACGGTCATATTTTCAATTTTAATTGAATTTTAATCCATACCAAACGGGGCCTAAATATCTGATTTTACCCTCCACCAAACTGGAACTAACTTTTTTCTTGCTCAATGACTCAATGTCCACTAAAAATAAGAGGTTCAATTTGTGCAGACTTTCCAAAAATCAACTAGAGGGAAATCACATGGGTAGCCACCCAACTCAAATGAGGAATCTTTGGTATTTCATGATGTTGTCGTCATAGTGTAAATCCTAAAAAGTAAAAACCCGTGAGTTAATGAATTATTATTCTTCCTTTTGTTTATTCCCGTGAAAAAGATTTTGAGATTCCTAAGAATATTGACAATTTGCCTTTCCATTACATTTTGGAAATTTTAATGTCATTATTCATTTATGCCCCGATAGGTACGAATTAAGATCAGATTTTAATTTAAGTCAAAGTCTAACAACCAATATTAATCACACATTTTATGGATCATACAGCTTTTCAACCACACATTTCAAAAATTTATATCACGATCTACTAAAAATCTAATTTTAATTTCACTCGCACGTTTAATGTCAAA
Source organism: Fraxinus excelsior (assembly GCA_019097785.1). NCBI lineage: Eukaryota > Viridiplantae > Streptophyta > Magnoliopsida > Lamiales > Oleaceae > Fraxinus > Fraxinus excelsior. Next base: position 5,120,101 of record CM032633.1, on the reverse strand, counting down.
TGTTAGATAAAGTTATTATTCAGTATTCTTATTTTGTTCTAGTTGACTTTACTTACGCGTGTTAAAGTTTTCTGAAAAGCTGACTAAACGGGAAAATGGTTAATGAATTGATTGAAGGACTAAAGGATAATAAAAAGTATATAAGAAGAATTTTATGATGTTAAAGTTTCATTAATTTATTCAAAATATTATGAACCATTTGGTTGAGAATAATCTTTAAAAGAAATGGTGTAAATATTCTATATTCTTCAAATTAGAGGTCATACTTTGCGCAAAACCTGATAATGGTGAAATAGAATCTTGATTAGGATTCTTTATTAATTTATCAAATTAGAGGTCATACCTGCAACACTCATTTGCAATCGAATTCCAATCAATCAATCATTCCTAGAATAACCACTAGCGTCATTAAACCTTCTTCATATCTTCTAAAATTAGAGCCTGTTTGGTAAATAAATGTTCTCTCTCATGTTGAACCACAATTTTATCACGAGGCTGTAAAACGTAGTAATTGGAGAGAGGCCATGACAAATGAGTTAGAAGCTATGGAATCAAGCAACACTTGGTTAGTGATCAATTTACCAACAGGGAAACATTCAATTGGTTACAAGTGGGTATATAAAGTTAAATATAAATCTGATGGAAGTGTTGATCAATACAAGGCTCGCTTGGTTGCAAAGGGTACGCCCAACAAGAAGATTTTGGACTTCATTGAAACCTTCTCTCTAGTAGACAAGCTTCTTACCATTAAGATTTCTCTAACAATTGCAGCAATTAATCAGTGGCATATTAATAAGTTAAACGTGAACAATACCTTTCTGAATTGAGATCTTTTTGAAGGAATTTATATGGATTTGCCTTTAGGCCATCACAAACATTCCATTTCTAATACACAAGGGGCGAGAAAGTTAGTTTACAGGTTGCATAAATCAATATATGGTCTCAAACAGATATCACGACAGTGATTTTCAAAATTCTCACACAGATATCATCAATCAAAATCCGATTATTCTCTGTTTACAAAAGGTTCGGGAAAATCATTTGTAGCATTTTTGGTCTATGTTGATGGTATCATCATCACTGGGTTTGATTATAAGACTATCAATTCATTGAAAGATTTTCTCCATAGTCAGTTTAAGCTTAAGGATCTGGGCCAGCTGAAGTACTTCCTCGGACTGGAAATTCCGTGCTCTAAAAAGGGAATCTTTCTTTCTCGGCGTCATTATACACTGCTACTTCTTGAGGAGACTGGATTTAGGGTTGTAAGCCTACCACTTTACCTATGGATCCAAAGGCTTGCTTATGTTCATTTGAAGGGGACCTCCTTGATGATGCTTCCCTATACAGGAGATTAGTTGGTCGCCTGCTTTACTTAACCGTTTTGAGACCTAACATTACATTTGCAATTCATAAGTTGAGTCAATTCGTTTCACAATCCAGGAAACCTCATCTCAATGATGTTCATCACCCTTTACAGTATCTCAAGGTAACTCCAGGTTAGGGCTATCTATTTTCAACTCATTCATCCTTTTCACCTTCGAGCCTTTGCTAATGAAGGATGGGGCTCTTGTCTTCACACAAGGAAGTCGGTCACATGATTATGTGCTTTCCTTGGTTATTCTTTGGTGTCATGGAAAGCCAAGAGACAAAGCATTGTATCAAAGTCTTCAGCAGAATTGGAGTATAGGGTGTTAGCTTCAACTACTGGTGAACTTGTTTGGATTCAGCAATTACTTCATGATCTTCAAGTTTCTTTGCGTGCTCCTGCTCTATTCTTTTGTGACAATCAAACAGCTGTACACATATCAATCAATCCTATATTCCAAGGCGAACCAAACACATCGAATTAGATTGCCACTTCATCCGAGACAAGATCACTGCTGGAATTATCAAATTACTTTGTGTCCGCACTCAACATCAATTAGCTGATATATTTACTAAGCCTTTATCAGCGACTTTCTTATTTCCATTGTTATCCAAGATGGCCATTATTAATCATCATAATCCTTCTTGAGGGGCGTAATAGAATGTGTGGAATCACAGCAAGCTATAAGCAACTAGGAGGCAGCTGAAATTAGTTACGAAGCACAACTGAAAGTTAGTTAAATGCAGTTTTTGTTGAGATAGTTGTGGTAGTTAATCCATGTGTCGAATTTGTAATGGTTCTTGTAATCAGTTAGTTTGTTTGTTATCTATTTGTAATACAATGTAAAGTTCATTTGTTTTTGGGAAATAATATTGACTCTGAATTCTTTCCATTTTCTCTCAATAGAATGCGTTGTGATTTGATGTTATGATTTGATATTGAAATAACATAGTAACATGTGTGTTACCCACAAATAGAATATGTTACCTTAAAATCAAAAAGTATTACATTAACATATGTTTTATCTTACAAAAAAAATGATACTGTAACACATCCATTGATCTACAACGGTTAAAAGTTGAAATGTAAGAAAGTATATGTATCTTATCATTTTTTGGCTAAACTTTAATGAAGAGCAAAATAGTATTATCCAAAAAAAAAAAAAGTTAAATAGGTATAGGTTAAAAAAATGTAAACAAATAGAAAAATAAGCCCAAATCAAATCAAATCAAATCTGTGGGCCTGTGACTATGTGGCAGGTTAGACTCCATGAAAATTGGATTTTGGAAATCACGCCCACCATTACAATTTAAATTAGTATTCAAATTTTATATTACCAAAGTACTGTAGTTTATGGAGTAAAATTGATAATCAATAAATATATTCACTCACATCATTAATCTATAATATATTAAATATCACATCAAGTGAGAATCATTTCTAGACGATTTTAGTCATACTATTAAACATGCACGCAAATAAATAATTGAATATTAATTATTAAACATGCACGCAAATAAATAATTGAATTGTACGAGAACAATCAAATTGATTCATGAACATGGAATTTAATTAATTTGAATCGATGAATATCGAAAAAGAATAATATATATACATTTAAACAAAGGGGGTGTAAGTAAACCAACATGAAATCACATCAAGTGAGAATCATTTTGCGGACGATTTTAGCCTTACTACAATTTAATTATTTCAATAGTTCTTTACTTTTCGTTTTTAATATATATTTAATTGAATATTAATTATTAAACATGCACGCAATTAAATAATTGAATTGTACGAAAACAATCAAATTGATTCATGAACATGGAATTTAATTAATTTGAATCAATGAATATAGAAAAAGAATAATGTATATATATTTAAACAAAGGGGGCCTAAGTGAACCAACGTGAAATTTAATTAATTTGAATTAATAGATATAGAAAAATAATAATTTATATACATTTAGACAAATGACATTATATCGTCGATTAAATGAATAATATTGAAATTAAATAAGTGTACGTGAACTTGAATAATTTATATACTCATATAATAATTGAATAGCTCTCAAATTATATGATCTTTAATAATTTATATACTTCTAGAATAATTTATGATAAAATGAATAATCTTAAAGTAAATACGTGTTCATAACTTCAATAATTTATTTACTCCTAGAGTAATTGAATAGCTCCCAAAACATGTATACATGAATTTGATGACTTAATCTTATATTTAACATATTCATAAATAAATGTTAATTAGTATAATGCACATAATATCACATCAAGTGGGAATTATTTTCTGGACGATTTTAGCCCTACTCGATTTAATTATTTCGATAGTACCTTACTTCTTATTTTTCAATATATATTGAATTGAATATTAATTATTAAACATGCACGCAAATAAATAATTGAATTGTACAAGAACAATCAGATTGATTCATGAATATGGAATTTAATTAATTTGAATCAATGAATATAGAAAAAGAATAATGTATATATATTTAAACAAAGGGGGCCTGAGTGAACCAACATGAAATTTAATTAATTTGAATTAATAGATATATAAAAATAATAATTTATATACATTTAGACAAATGACATTATGTCATAGATTAAATGAGTAATATTGAAATCAAATAAGTGTACATGAACTTGAATAATTTATTTACTCCTAGAATAATTGAATAACTCCCAAAACATGTGTACATGAAATTGATGACTTAATGTTATGTTTAACATATTCATAAATAAATGTTAATTAGTATACATGCACATACATAAATAACTGAATTGTAGTATTTCTAGAGTAATTGAACAAACTCCTAAATGTATAAAGTGTACATGCATGAACTTGAAGAATTAATTGATTGAATTATAATAGGATATATATAAATTAATGTTAATTATTATCATATACGTAAATAAATAATTTAATTGTATATAAAGTTCATTTCACATAAACAGTTTTTATAATTATTTTTTATATTCACCGATTTTCAAATATCATTTTTACAACATTTATAAAACATTTCAAAATAACGTGCAACAAACGTTTAGCTATGACTTGTCAAACCAAAAGCTACAATCACTCCACCAAGCACCATATATCAACCACTACATATAACACCACTTGTCACACCCTACCCTGAATCACGCCCAAAATCCCTAAACCTTTATCATCTCCACTGTAGCAAACATCAAGAAAACAACTTCACTATCCCTGAATTCTTCTTTTTTCATCATGCTAAATAGGGCCGGGCTTGAAAATCACAGTCGAAAAATCGACTCGACCCAACCCGAAATGGGTCTGATTGGGTCGGGTCGGTTTAGAAATAAATTCAGGCTGATCAGGTAAAATAAATTTAAAATAATTGTAGGTCGAATCGGTTCAGCCTCAAAAATCGACCCAACCTACCCGCTTGCTTCAAAACCACATTTGTGCTTCAAAAATAGATAAAGAACCAGAAACTCACATTTGTGCTATGACTACGAGCTGTTGGGCTAATTTCAAGCTTGCCAACTGAAAAAAATCAAAAACTTCATTGACTCTCAAAATATTTGACTTGGTGAAGTTTCTTCTCTTTGATGTGTGAGTTGATGAGGCCGATGTTATCACACTATCTGTATTACTACCATTATCAACCGAACTTGGCCTACTTTTTTTTTTTGCTTTGGCACCAATATTACAGCTTTTCCTCTCATGATAAGGTATTCTAGTATGGCATTTCTCTATCTTGATAGCGAAAATTGCAGCATAAGTGGGGTATCCTTGTGTACAACGAAGAGGGAGACACCATGTCACCCTCCATGGGGCGTTAAATAGTCAAAGTTACACACTCTCTTTGTAGCCATCTACATGGACCCTCATTCTTTTACCAATGTATCTCTCTCTCTTTCTCTCTCTCACACACACACTCTCTCTCCTCATCTCTCTCTCAGTCAGCAAGATCTAGACATGTGAGTTTCATTGATTTTACCTGCTTTTCTTTATCATTTCTTAGTCTTGGCACAAGGAGCAGGTGATTTTTTGGGTGCAGTAGGTTTTTTGGGAATTGCATTTTTTGGGTGCAGTGGACTTGGCAAACTTAGCCGGGTCGATTTTGGACCAAATCTGACTCAACTCGACCCATTGCCCACCCCTAATGCTAAATAGTTGTATCCATAGTTGACGCAAACTCTTTCAATGTTGGGACGATGATGGATGATAGAGAATAGCGTGATTGTGTGGTTTCCAAACCAGGACAGATTGTTTATTGTGGACTTGGCCGTTCATGCTCAATCTCATCCGTGTATTGGTTCGTCACATTCAGCACTTCAACACGCCATAACTTGGGGTTCTTGCTACTTCAGCTCCGTGTAGAAAAGAAAGTATGTTTTTATTTGTTATCATCATGTGTGCCATGTTATCACTTACGTCGTAATCAATTTTTAGGCAAGCAAACATTTTATCGATTTTTATCTCGACGGATATTATCTCAACAAGATCCCATAATTACATCCACTAGGTAATAGAAGTCCAAACAGATGTATTATCACATGTAAAAGCTAGGATATGTGTTAGTATCCTCTGTAATATTAAATGTCACAATTGTTGTTGAGGAAGCTAAGATGATTTTTTCACAACAAATGAATGGATTATAGCCCCTGTTTGACACCCATTTTTTCATTCTCATTTCTCTACAGTACTCATTTTTAACCACACATTCTCTAAATAAAATAATATTACACATAAACCCAAAAATTCTCCTTACTTTTTAACCACACATTCTTCCATCAATCACTATTCAAAAAACAATTTCTTCCCAAGAATGGGTGTCAAACACCCTGATAGTATAATGTGGAAGATAAACCGCGACACGAGAATGTAACCACGGTTTATAGTTATTAGATTACAAATTTTATGGGTCGACATTGTGTTCATACATAGATGTGTATGTACATATCGCCACAAATCGAAAAAAAAAATATAATAGTTTTTTGTCGTTTTGATTTGTACTCCTAGAATTAAGGTGATTTCAGATTCAGCAGCCATATGTGTTGTCGAAAAACAGCAAAATGACATTTCTTTATCAAATCATCAACTGCAATATAGTGAATCAGGTTACCATTTTTAATTACATATGTACTACTCAGAATTTAGACGATGTCGGAATCAATAGTTATACTTGTTCTTGTACAATAAATCTGTTGGATTACATTTTACACATCATGATTTGAAATATAGGGACGTAGGTTACCAATCTTAATACATATAACTGTTGAATATGAAATCCTGTATATAATATCAACAACGAACAAGATATGAAATTTGTAACATCCCGAAATTTTCTACCAAAGATTTTAATATTTTCGAAAGTAATTAGAAAAATAAATAAAATTTAGGGACTTAATTGAATTAATAGTATAATCATTATAAAAATTACAACTAAAAGTAAGAAAAAGTAATTGCATATTTACTCATGGATCAAAATGTGCAATTTATAAGGAAATTGCACATTAAGGGTGTGTTTGAGCCACATTATTTTAGAAGAATATATTTTGGAATAGTATATTGATTGGAATGTGTAGTTGAAAAAGAATGAAACATTATTAATGTGATGAAAAATATTATTTTATTGAAAATGTGTGCTTGAAAATGGGTAGAAGATTCAGAATGAAAATTTTAATGTGAATCAAATGGGGGCTAAAGCTAAACCCTTTTCATCTCCTATAAATAGAGGATGATTTGATTTTTGAAAATTGAGACAAGTTTTCTCCTCTCCTTTTGAGGTAAGTTTCTAGCTTTTCTTTCTCTACGTAATTTAATTAATTAGTTAATTGTTTATTTATTTAAGTAATAATTTAATTAATTATTTGTTTTAAGTACTTAATTGATTTATGAGTAGGAATTAAATTTCTTGTTTTAGGGTTCTTTAATAATTGAAGGAAGATAAAATTAGAGTTAAACTTAATGAATTAAATCAAGGATGGTGAATTATAATTTCTCTATTTCAAAATCTTAACTCTAAAAGTTTTAAAAATCTATAAGTTATTTCAAGAAATAATGAGTTAGTTTACTTAACTTGTATTATCAAAGAATGTGTGAAAGAGATTTGGGGATAAGATGGTTAAAAGATGAAATGGAGAAAAATGGTTTGAAGTAGGGATAGAAAATGTTTTAGCATAATAGTTGTTAATATCATCATGGTATTGGTTATGGAAATTGGGGCACTAATATATGTATATATATGAGGTCAAATTGAGAGAAAGCATTTAGCATTTGAGGCTTGAACATAAATTACTTTGATTTAGTTATATGATAAGATGAGAAGTAAAATGTTATAGTGTCAAGTGTGAGGAATGATGAAAAATTAGTAAAGAATAATATGGATTGGATAAGAATACACACACACACACGTTTTGGATAAGAACACACACACACACACAACGTGTGCGTGTGTGTCAAAAGAAATGAAAAATGGACCAAACTGTCCAAACATGAAATGGGAAATAATATGGTGGTGTATTGGCTAGCTTAATTTTTGTATGTATTAATTTATTTTAGAAATTATGGAATTTCTTTTAAAAACAAGTAAAATGATTCAAGTACAGAGAATTTTTATCGAAATTGGACCAAATGTTTGAATTCCAACTCACATGTAGTGGACCTCAAGTATAAAATATTGAGCAAAAAAAAAAAAAAAAAAATCCCCCCAAATGTTGTGTGTAGTATGTAGGTATAACAAAGTCCTCATAGCAATAACGAGAATTTCATTATTATTATTATTATTATTATTATTATTATTATTATTATTTATTGGTAGTAAATTAGTGTCATTATTAGTATTATTACAAGGGATATGTTAATAAGTAAATTATATTATCCTAGAGGTTTAGTTTAGATTTGATAACTAGGAGATATTATGACAAGATGTGATTAATGTAGAGATTATTTTATTAATGCAGATATTGATCAAGAAAGTCGCGAAAAAGGTAAATATTAATTTTTTTTAACTACAATACAACATACAGTAATATGTGAAGTTGTGTGTTTATATGTGTTTGTTTTCTTTATGTGACATTGTGGTGTAACAATTGTGCACAGTGGCGGATCTAGGGGGTGGCCAACTAGGGCGGCCGCCCTAGCTGGATTCGCCGAGAAGAAATTTTTTTCGTTGAGAATAGATAAACGATTTATATTATATATTTGATCCTTCATCTTATTTACAATCATCCTTGGTAGTTCAGTTGGCTAGCGCTCTCTTTTTTAAATCAGAGGTCCTGGGTTCGAAACCTTCCAATGCCCAATATGTTGTAATTTTTGGAAACAATTTTTATCAAAAACAAGTGCAAAGTGGATTTGAACCTATGGCCTTTGCTAATGATAGGTTTACCATCCTGGCGAGCACTAATTTGTGACACTCAATGAAACAAAATAATATATGTTCATTTTACCGGTTTTAATGTAAATAGAAACATTTTAACCGGTGATTTGTCCCTCTTCTTGATTTTTTTAATTTTTTTCTCTAATCAATTTATTTGAGAGTTTGGTCAATTAATGATGAATGAATTTGTAAAAAAATTGGCCTTGGCCTTAGTGTCATGAGGAGACTTTCAACAAAACTTATTTAATTAATAGAAAGTTCCACTTTTTTTTCACAAAAAAATCGATTGCGGAAAAGTGAAATCACATAAGCACATAAAATTGATATAAGCACATAAATAATTTCAACTTTGTTAATATAATAATGGTTGTTTAATTAACTTTAATTGTAAACTGAATATTGATATTTTGTTAATATATATTGCATGTTTGATTGAAAAATAAATTAGAACATTTTATAGATTATATAACGATTTTTTCATCCGAAATGGAAGCTGGTACCTAGTTCTAGTTCTAGTGGTGTATTTAGTTCTTCTAATTCTAGTCAGGACGATTTTTTGAATATCATTTAATTAAATATTAATAAACAACACCGTTATCACGGAAGTTGACCGTTGACAGTAAGCGTTCAATGTTCGCGGTCCGCCCTAGCTGAACTCGAGCCCTAGATTCGCCCCTGATTGTGCATTGAGTTTATTTGGAAAACGTATGAATAATACATTTTCAAGGTCATACATACTTATGTTGTCAATCTCATGGAGTGTGTGGTAGAAAATTTTAAATATGAATCCTATTGTAGGCGTATCGTACTATTGTGTCCGAATAAATATACCACTTTGAGGCTCCCGACAGTCATTAAGGGTAGCTAAGGATATGGTATTTGGAGTTCGGCAGTTGTATACAGATGGTGTTAGGACGTCCCATGGTGGCCTTGGGACTGCGGATAGGCATGAGGAGCACTGTATACTTAGGTTAAGCCTTGATTCATATATATTATATTCGGATGTGGTATCCTGAGTCTCGGTGGGCAAGGACGGATGCATTGGCAATGATTTGCGCACAAGTGAAGGCCATGTTATTTTGAGTTCACACGGTACACTATAATAAGAATTCGAGCCTAAGTATGTTTGATTGACATCATTGCACCATCATATTTACCAAATTTTATTGTTCACACTTTATATTTTGTACGATAGATGGCTCTTCGAGAAACTGAAGTCATCCGAACAATCGACATGTCGAGATTACTGAGGGTCTCACAATTATACATGTTACTTATACACGGACCCACTACACTTGTTTTTATACAGATGTTGACGTGGAGGAGGAGAATGAAACTTATGAGGAATATAAAGATTTTGTAATGGTGATGGTTGAAATCTATGACTTGATTACATGTTGTTATGTAAATACTATGATATTCGTAGAGTAGACAATAAGGTGGTGTAATGCAAAATAGGGTGATGGTACATAGTAAAAGAATGTAGTGAAAATATAATGAGTTAGCTGACGTTGCCGCCACATGAGCTTGCGACGGTAGCTCATAATTTGTTCATAGGTCATAAATCATTGTGCGTAGGCCGCGGATCAATGTACATATGTTACAAATCAATTAAAATTGATCGTACACCAATGTCCACGGGTCACAAATCACTGATTTATGTTCACGGGTCACAAGTCATATTGTATAAGTCACAAATCAATGTTTATAGGTCACACACGCAAGAAAATTTGTGACATTGCATTTGATCAATATAATAGATAAGAGATCAATGTCCAAAAGTCGTTGATTCAAGAGAACAAATCATTGGCCATTGTATCAACATCACAAGTAACAATTTACACGTGTTTAAATCACGTAGCCAAAATTTTGTCATTGAAGTTCAATTAGATAATTCATCCACCAAAAATTCTTCAATTAAAGTTCAAAATGAAGATCAATATCACGTGCAATAGTTTAAATGTTGGTGATCGTGAGAGGAGATGGAGAGGATGGATGCCAATAACTATGAGAGTGGATGTCGATGGGTGGATGGATGCCGGTGATTGTGAGAGTACCCGCGATGGGTGAATGTTAGTGATTGTGAGAGATGACGACGATGAGTGGATACCGATGATTGTGGTCGAGATTGAAGAGGGATTGGAGTGGGTAGAGATTTTTTTACATATACTATTTATTAATTACCACACGAGTTTTGAATTTGTAAAACTTGATTTCTTAAAATTTAATTAACCTGTGCTTAAAGGCATAATATATAAATTATTTCCTTTTTTAATATGTCAGGTATATATGATTTTTCCTCTATTAGGGTGTGTTTGATATGGTTGATTTTCCGTGGATTTTCCGTGTTTTTTGGTGTTTGATAGCATGTTTTTTCTTGACAATTGGTTTTGTCACTTTCTCCCACATGGTGATATTTTCTAGTTTTTACTTGAATTCATTTTTCCACCTTTTAGGTCGGAAAATTGTTTCCATGATTTTTTTTTTCTTTTTCGGCAATTGATACATAATCTATCCATAATTGTAAAAAAGATTATCCCTTAAATTGACGATTTTCATGTAAAATAAAGTCAAACGAACACCAATTTTTTTTCAATTTTAATTTTTAAAATTTTTTTTGGCAATCTAAACAAATTTTATCCCCAATTGTAAAAAAAACTTATTACTTTAATTGATAATTTTCATGAAAAACAAAGTCAAACGAATTATGTGGCAAATTATATCAATCAAACCCAATTAATTACAATTCCTAATAAAATAATTTTTAGTCAATTCAATTTCCTGAAATTCATTTTCTTTCCACCAATTCTTCACATTTGCAATCAAACGGATCCTCAGTGTACATGGACCTGATCGAATTCTGTTGAATTGGAATTGACCCACTTCTAGATCCGGGTCAAATTTGGGTCCAACATAATACGGGTCTAATGTTGCCGGGTTCTGTCAAATGCAGTTTGTCATCTTTCTCGTTCCTTAGCGCTAGCATCTTTCTATTCTTCAATTCAGAGTCACAAGCTTATCGGAACACAGTAATGGAGGTTGTTTCCTCGGTTTATGGAAACGGGTTTCCACCCATGTTCTGTCTCACTTCAACCCGTACCATCAAGAAATATCCTCTCGCCACCATATCCCGTGTTGCCACTGCTGCTAATCCTACCAGCACTACTACACACAGTGAAATTCCAAATGGGCCCATAGATGCGACTGGAAGATCTGGGAAGAGTCTTTCAGCTTCGTCCTCAATAAGACAATCTGCAATGCTCGACATTCAACAGTCCACCGACTTGGCCTCTGCTCTTTCGAGGTTCTTTCTTTTCGACTTTATTTATGTTTACTCACTTGAATTTATCCATTGCTACTTATGGATATTTTTATGTTGCTTATTATGTGCTTGGGGGTGTACGCAGGGTTGGGGGTTGGGGTGAAATCCTAGCTTACTACTGTCGTGAGCTTGGGCCTCTCAAAGGCTAAATGATTTTGATAATTGGGTATTTAGTGTATATCCAATATAATGACCCATTTCGCTTGCTTTCTTCTCAACACATAATTTTATCTGTATAATTGTCTTTTGGTTGACTGAGAAATTTCACCGTTCCTTGCCGAGTTTTCAGTCCACACCTCTATGTTATTTGGAAATTAAACCAGAACCTATAGAATTCAGTTAATTGACATGTAATGAACTTTGAAAATCCAGTTCTTGAAATGTCAATTACATGGTACTAATATCTAAAAATATCTATAATAAACTCTACAATAGACATGTGAGTTTTTACACACAATCTGTAATATGTTTCTGCAGCTATAAGAAAGTTATATTTCTTTGTTATCAGCAATGTTTTACTCATACGATGTACATTTGATTCTCTCCCCATTCAAATTGGTTCATTGACACGATATAAGAGACGCGCCATTGAAAATCTAGGTTGCTGATAAAATCGTCTATTTACAGATCAGGAGAGGTGTTGAAAGCACAAGACTTTAATGTGATTTTGCGCCATTTTGGGAAGTTAAACAGATGGAAGGATCTTTCTCAGGTTTAAGTGGATAATTATATTCTGTGCTTTTCTTTGTCATGTTGGTTATCATGCTTTGATACATAGGGTAGTTAAAAGTTTATGTTGCCAGGAAGGTCTGCTAATGGATAGAGATTTACACAACATAGATTTTGAATCATTGATATAATTCTTATAATGTACACAAAATATCTCAAGTCTTTTCTTCTTTAGTTACTACATGATATCACGTGTAAATATTAGCTCTCCCTTCTCTTTTCTGGCTTGGCTGTTTAGATAATTAGTTTGTCATGGGTCTTTTAAGTGAAAACTATTTGACTTGTTTAGCACTGTGAAGAAGGCGTGTTAATTTTATATCCCCTTATTAAAGTGCGATGTTGACCGCTCCCACTCCTTAACACTCAACTTTTGAATGGGTGAATTGGGTACAGCCGTACAGTTGAATTAGTGAAGTCATGGTTTCTCATCACAACATCTTAAGAGTTTTTGAGTTTACAGTTCTATTTGAAAGGATCTTATACTTTCCACTTTGATTATGTTGAAGTTTTCTTCTATACACAAGAGTTGAGCTTCATGAGCAGTGTTGATGCTCAGCTTCTATATTCCTTTAGCAAAATTGTTTTACTTCAGAACTACTCATAATTTCCACCTTCGTATCCCCCGCATCGAAATGCTTTTTTTTGATTTTGGTAATTTCATGACTTATAACTACTATGTAACCTTGCAGCTTTTTGATTGGATGCAACACTACGGGAAAACAAATATTGCTTCTTACAGCAGTTATATGAAGTTCATGGGGAGGCGTCTCAATCCTGTAAATGTCCTAGAAATATACAATAGCATCAAAGACAAGTCAACAAGGAACGCTGTCTCCCTCTGTAATTCCGTTTTGAATTGTCTGGTTAAAAGTGGAAAGTTTGAGAGCAGCCTCAAAGTATTTAATCAAATGAAGCAAGACGGTCTAATACCTGATATTGTAACCTATAGTACGGTGTGTAAACTCTTATTCTCACTTATTTTAATTTTCATGGAATTTACAGACTTCTCAATTGTTGGCCATTGTAATCCAAATTGGTAGTAAGGGTATTATGTGAAAGAAAAAGATGGCATATCAGTTTATTCTGTTGTATCCGTGGATACATAAACACTGCGTTGTATCCATAGATGCATAAGCACAATAACCTGTTGCAATGAAACTTATGGGGTTGCATGGTTATATACAACGTAGACACTTAACTTCGACTTTTTCTCTTTCCCAATTTTGTGGAAGGCACAATAGTTTATTGCAAAAATCCGCGACAGGGGTTGAGTTGTCATTTCATAATCTTAAACACTAGAATGTTTCAGCTAAGACTTCTTCATACTTTTATCTATTCAATTTTGCAATCTCATGTTTTGGTGTTTTGTATCTTCAGCTACTTGTGGGTTGTGTGAAAGTGAAAGGTGGCTATTCAAAGGCATTGGAGCTGGTTCAGGAAATTAAGTCTAGTGGGTTGCATTTGGATAGCATAACATACGGGACACTTCTATCTGTATGTGCTTCAAATAATCGGTGTGAAGAAGCAGAAAAATACTTTGAGCAGATGAAGAGCGAAGGTCATGCTCCCAATGTTTTTCACTACAGCTCTTTGCTTAATGCGTATGCAATCGATGGCAATTATAGAAAAGCTGATGAGTTAATTCAAGAGATGAAATCTGCAGGGTTAGAGTTGAATAAGGTTCGTTTTCTTTCCCTCTTACCAATGAGTTTATCACATACTACTGGTGGTGGTTTCCTAACCTAGTAGATTTTTAGGCCCTAGCTGACTAGGGCATCATAGAAATATTAAATTCTTAGCACCACTAATAACAATAGTTATCAGACCCAACCCAGATGTTGACCCGAACAAGGCATCAGATCATCAGGTCATGGTTCAACTAGTGGATTAAGGGTTCAAACAAATGGATCTATATCCAAAAAATATACTCCCCCTATCCTTTAAAGATAGTCTTGTTTTCCTCTTTTGTCAGTCTCAAGTCCCAAATTATAGTCATGCTTCTTATTTAAGAGCGTACTTAATATATTGGTTGCCTAATATACCCCTATTTAATATGCTTTGTTATCACAAATATAATTTAATTACCTTGAATATTGATTGCATTAATATAGGGGTATATTAGGAAAAATGATAGTAAAATTTATTATTTCAACTATATTAACTAAATTTTCTTAATTCATGTGGAAAAAGAAATAGGACTATCTTTATGCGACGTAGGGAGTATATATTAGATTATGTCACTATTGCTCTATAGAAATGAGAAACAGAGACACCGTGGTAGCAGAAGCAATTTACTGGTTCTGATTATTACACAAGTAAAGGCACCATAGTTTTATTTATTTCTCTATGTTGGAAAAGTTCGAGTTTTTTTCCCAAAATGTTGCAAGACTCATGAATCCAAAAAAGTAATATACGGATCCTAAATATAATTTCTTTGCCTTTTCTTTATGGCAAGTCAAAAATAATTTAATAACAAGGGAATCTTTCTCTGTTAGACTAGTACCAGCTTCAATGCTTACTGATGCCTAACTGTATTTATACATGATTGACTATACTGCAAAGTGTTTCAGGTCTAAAAAACTAGCCTACTTTAACTAATATAAGGAAGCAAACCACCTCCTACGAGTGAAGTTGGATCTAATTAAAAGCATATTGTGAGAAGTCTATGATGTTGTCAGGTTTTTGCTAGAATCAAGTGGATAGATATAGACTCCCAGTCCATATGCTGCAAGGCCCTGTACTTTAATAATATGATTGGTGAACATCATTTATGTTTGTACTTTTGATTAATTATTATTTTATTGGATACACTTTGAACTTTTTTATTTTCATCTGTTCCGGTCCTGCTGAGACTTTCTTCTTTTTCCTGAGATTGTCTGCTTATTAACTTCTATGCCAAGAGCTTCTTATGCGAGTGACCACCTGATGTATTGAAAGCTGGCCTGTAGATATTTCAGCATACCGAAGTGCATAGACATCATCGAGCTTTTGCTTATCACGTGGATTATTCTTATACATGGTAATTCTTTCAGGTTATTTTAACAACTTTGCTGAAGGTATATGTAAAAGGAGGTCTTTTTGACAAATCAAGAGAACTCTTGGATGAACTCCAAAGACTGGGCTATGCTGGAGATGAGGTAATCATTCATATACTTCACACATATTTCCTTAAAAATTTAGATTGGACTCGCGAGACTTGGATTTGAGTTGATCAAGTCCAATAATTTTGTTTGGTACTATATATTTTGCAATTAATTTGGATAATTAATTTTAGGTTTTGAGTAAAAACTTTTCATGTTCTTAAGTTTAATTTTTGTTTGGTATTGGATTTGTTATTTCTACAAAATTGATTTACTGCAGATGCCATACTGTCTACTGATGGATGGCCTCGCAAAGTCTGGAAAACTTAAGGAAGCCAGATTAGTTTTTAATGAAATGAAGCAAAACGAAGTGAGAAATGGTATGTGCAGTTGAAGACACGAGTCTTTTAGCTAGCAACTTCTCTTGACAATGTATTGTATGTTACTTTGCAAGTGATCCACAATGTAGTGGAATGTTTGGCAGGTTATTGTTTCAGCTAGTGATTTACCCTAAATGGATTAAATGCATATGGACTATTTATACACGACTCTAAGAGAAAGGTCTAATGATTTTGATGTAACTCAAAAATAAAAACATTTGTGGGTTCAATGCGCAAATTGTTATGGATTAAATTATATGTAGCTAGCCATGCTCCTCCTCTTGTATGTTGAAACTGGTTTATAGAAAGTTGAGATATTTTTCAATAGCCAGGCACAGCTGTTCTTTAATATCATTACTTCTACTTTCTGCCACCAGCTTAGGTGTATCAAAAATTGTCCATGAATGTAGGTTTGAATATGACTTTACCCGCTTGATCTGATCACGAGGTTTATCGGTTTTCCCCTTTTCCTGTTTTATTTTAGTTTAAGGCACTTGAACCTCCTGCTTAATATCCATAAATGTCTTGTCTTACTTGTTATGTTATATTTTTAGATTTTTAGAACCTTGGGTAATAATTTATGCGTAACTTGTAAGTCACACACTCATGACCTTCTTTGCTCAAAATATCTGTAGATGGTTACTCCTACAGTATTATGATTTCAGCCCTCTGCCGTAGCGGTCTCCTTGAAGATGCAAAGCAATTGGCTTGTGAATTTGAGGCCAAATATGACAAGTATGACGTGGTTATTTTGAATACAATGCTCTGTGCCTATTGTCGAACAGGAGAAATGGAGAATGTAATGAAAATGATGAAGAAAATGGATGAGTCAGCAATTAGCCCTGATTGGAATACGTTTCATATTTTAATAAAATATTTTAGCAAGGAAAAGTTGTATCTACTTGCATACCGTACCATGGAAGACATGCACAGAAAAGGTCACGAACCCGAGGAGGTAGGCTGCAGTTACTACTGAAGTGCTATCTATGAGAGTGCTCTACTTAAATAAAATAATTCACTTGCACTTTAAAGGCAGGTCTGGGCCGGATTAAAATTTGGTTTTAATCCAAGTCAAAGTCAAATAATCAATATCAACCACATCTTTTATGGCTTCCACATCTTTTCAACCACACATTTTAAAAACATCCATCAAAATTTACTAAAAATCTGATTTTAATCCATACCAAATACCCTCTTAAGAGTTGACAATTGGGAGAAAATTAATGCAAGGAAACATGATGGCCTCCTATACCAGATACCTGGCTTCTTTACTGACATCACTTAATTGTGCAGTTATAGGCTTCCCAGAGGCTTTTTTATTAGCTTTTGCTAAGTATTTTTTTCTGTGAACTATGATTGTTTGTTGATCCTTTCATATCACTGGTACTTAGATGCTTGGTTTTTCTGGGTTGATGAGAGAAATCAATTATTCTATATTTGGATGATCATAGTTTGCTTTTGGACGTTTTTAATATGCAGATAACTAATTTTGAAATTAAAATTCACTCGTCTGCAAAGAAAATTTATCACCATATCATCCCATTTTAAGTTCATACAGATTTTCACGGCGCAACAACTGATAGCATGTGAACATGGGGATCTTGGAAAACAAAAGCTACCAGGTGGTCTCGGAATTTTTCTTCACTTTAGTTGAGGAAAATAATCATTTTAATCTAGCCATAATAGCATCTAACGATGAGACTATTTGTTGCTATTGGTATTTTCTGAGAACAATTTTTGTTTTAAGCTTTATTTTGGAATTAGAAGAAGCTTTTGCTAGTTTTTCTTAAATCCACCATCACTTTACATCCTCTTGTTAATTATCTTCTCTCTTAATAGAGTTTATCTGGTCTGACAACAACTTTGAGTTGAAACTGATGAAATCCTTCAATGACACATCGATTCCAACAGCAGTATTTGTTTCCCTGAAAGAGTATGCTATTCACAATGGAGAGTTGTTCAAAGATGACAGAATAGTTTGTGGTTATCAGGATGGTTTTCGACATGTTTAATTTAGTTTTAACCACAATGTGGGCCCATGATACTAGATTTCTTTATGCAGGACCTCTGTTCCTCTTTAATTTACCACCTCGGTAAAACTGGTGCCCATTCAGAAGCGTTTTCCGTGTACAATATGTTGAGATATAGCAAGAAAACCACATGCAAGGCCCTTCATGAAAAGATTTTGCATATTTTAGTTGCAGGTGGACTTCTCAAAGATGCATATGTAGTGGTCAAGGTATATAATAACACAGTCTTCAATAGGGTCATGCCTCTTGTGGATGATTGATTTCTAATCGCTTGCATACTTCAGGACAATGCAAAGTTGATATCTCGGGCTGCTATAAGGAAGTTTTCTACCTCCTTTATGAAAAGAGGCAATATGAACTTGATAAACGATGTGCTAAAGTCTATTCACAGATCTGGTTACAAGATTGATCAGGTGATGATTTGATTTA
The DNA here is from genome assembly GCA_019097785.1 of Fraxinus excelsior. NCBI lineage: Eukaryota > Viridiplantae > Streptophyta > Magnoliopsida > Lamiales > Oleaceae > Fraxinus > Fraxinus excelsior. The sequence goes on along the minus strand of CM032633.1, from coordinate 5,101,390 downwards.
TTGAGTTGAGCGACTGATGAAGTTTATTCCTTTCATACATAGACACGTGAAATACATGGTTCTGGCTGTCTCTGTCTCCCAACTCGTTGGGCTGGATTGAGTTCTTTACCCTTATGAGCTAGGAGAACATCCAAGTCTATGTTTGGTCTCGGATTGAGTTTCATGAGACCCTTTTTAGGGGCTCATATTTGATGGTTGTACATAATTCACATTGACCTTGTTGATTCTCTAGATATGGATGAAAGCTCTGTAACCTCTGTTATTAGTGTGCCTTGGCTGTCCTAGTAGATTCAAGAATGAACCCTTTGCCTTGTCTTTTTCAGGAAATATTTCATATGGCCATATCTCGTTATATTCAGCAACCTGATAAGAAAGCATTGCTTCTTCACTTGCTACAGTGGATGCCTGGTCAAGGCTATGCTGTTGATTCATCTACAAGAAGTTTGATTCTAAAAAATTCCCACTTGTTTGGTCGTGAACTTATCATGGAACTATTGTCCAAGCAGTTTAAAACAAATAATTCTCGTGCGGGGAAGACAAAATGAATCTGAACGCATAACATTTCAGGTAAGCACAAGACTTGCTTCTACTCGGTACATTTATACAGCAAAAGTTTAGCACGTTTTCTATCAACAAAAGACGTTTGCCCTGAAGATGACGTAACTTGCACCCTCTATTTATTTAATATTTTCTGTGAAATAATTGCTTATTTTATGTCTCGTGTGGAGAAAGAAATTCATGTTAAGAAAATTCTATGTTGACTAACAAGGCAACTTAGGTTAATGATCAGCGTGACCTGGGATTTGCACAGGATACACGTGTATTCGAACTGACTGTGCATGTCTTATCATGGTATTAAAATCTGAAATGCATTCCCAAAGGACAATTACATTTAAATCCACTACAAAAAGCAACTTTCCAGACCCTATTTCCCCTTTTCCAGGTAGCTTAGTGCGTACAAAACAAAGACAGTGAAGTGTTACCAAATTGAAAATCATATCATCGAGGCTTCTCCATCTTGTTTATTCAGCTTTTGCTTTTCCTAAACAGTGTCGATGACTGCCCTTCCTCCAGCTTGTATGCAGAAATGATCAAATGCCTTCTTGAAGTAGGAACATATATCTCCTTTCTTCTTGCTGAAGTAGAAAATTTCCCATGAATTACTGAGAATCCATAGTGGATCTGTTCAGAGTATGGTAAAATGCATGGACCCAACTCTGTTATATTTGTCTTCAGAGCATTCCCTGCCACATGTATAAGTGTTCTTGATAGTGAAACTTTTATGCGCCCGAATTCATTATTTTCCTGGAAAACAGACTGGGAAGATTAATCATCTGATCCAATGCGTGTTCTTAACAGATATTGAAGCTTGTACTTTGCTCTCCTTTTGTCACGTTTCTTATTGGACAAGATAGTGACTTCTCCCTTCAGAATAGCGCGTTAGCTAGAAGCGTGGACGTCAATTTTCCATCATAACCATTTGGAGTCGCAGCTTCCATGTTAAGAACCAAAGCCAATGAGTTCCTGTGGACTTTAAGGAGTTCTTTTTACGTTACTTCTAAATTCAAATTTGTTTATGATCCTGGCTGTAATGGATGGTGTAGGGCAGAAGATACTACAATTGGATACAAGTATGTCAATGTTTTTGGTATTTATGCTGTGTTTTGCTGAGGAGATCCTTCACCGATGTTAAAAGGATGGTTTCAGTTTCTTATCGACTCGGGTCAAGAGATTTATCCGGTAGAATTTGATAGAGGAAGCAGAAATCTGTCCTCACAACCGATGCCCATTCTTTCAGCCACCTTATTCTGGAAATCTATCGCGTCTCTCATGAATGCCACAGATTTCGAAATGTTCGATAATTGGAAGTCGAGACTCGCAAGTCATCTGTGGTCGACAACAAGAGAAATCGACTAGATAAATGCAAGTGGATCTTCAAGAAACGAAGTATACAATCAAGAGCAAAGCAGTTGCTGACAATAGATGAAAACAAGCAAAAAATAATGACTAGTATTAGTCTTGTAATGTGGCCTCCATTTCTGAACTCAAGAAGCTTTGATTCAGGTTGATTTTACATTACATTCTATTATTTGGTAGATGCTCCAATTTGACGAGATACTGAAACCTCAGTGTTTGCTCACAAAGATTGCCCGTTCCAACCTCATTTGCATGCTGCTTAAGTTTATAATGTTTGCTTTTGCGTTTAGTACTCTCATGCTCCTTGTTGGTAGGCTTATATAGCCATCTAGAGATTTCAGTTTCACAGTAGTACATAATTATGAGGTTAACAACTTACTGCTGCCAAATTGTTATAGTAAGTGCTTAAATGAGAAATTTGGACAGTTAAAGCCATCTGAACAGTAAAAAATCGGTAATTAACACTCTTCATAGTTGCTTTAGATGTTTCTCTAAATTATCAGCTGATGAAATACTTGGAAAGTGAGAAAAATGATTAGTATGTTCGATTACAATTTTCTGTACTAGTACTGATGATATAAGTTAACAAAAGCGAGTGTAATTGTTGGGGCAGTTCAATTGTTACTTTTATACAACAAGCGAATTGTTGCCAACAACTTGGGCAGATCCAACAGATGTTCCATTATATTTAATATATGATCTTGTTTTCTATTTTATGCATGTATGTTTATGTCGAATTCGATCAAACATGGTTGCTTTCTATTATTATTGAACGAATCTTGCTACATGTATAGGGCCCTATGCAATTTTTTTATTTTTTGCCAAATTGTCAGATGTCAAGATTTTATTGGTTGCTGCACACAAAACACAGATAATCATCCAGTACAGTTTTGCCATCTGTAATTCTATAGAAATCCCTGTCAAATCCCCTGTACAATGGGCTTAACTGTGTATTTTTCCATGAGTAAAGCCAAATGAACATAATGGATGACCACTTGGTTGACCGAGCCCTCACATGGAATGCGTGGGTCCCGACCTGAATTAAATAATGCCAACCTCTCATGTGTGTGTGTTTGTCATTCATGCGGTCATCCATTATGTTTGTGTAGCATAACTCTTTTTCCATGTGATGACATTCATCCCCTTCTAAAAATTGGAGTTTTTGATGACTTGGCATGCAAATTGGTGATGTCACTTTAGTTTCTATTCAAGTGATGAAAATGTATGCTAATACTTCGCTTCCATAGGCTCAAGTATAAGGTGATTTTTGTGGTTGCCTAAGGCTCTCAATTTATCGAGGGCTTACAATTTTTAAAGAATTAATCTATTGGTACAATTGTGATCGACAATGATGAAAACATTGATATTGTCAAAATTTGGGCCATTAATTTTAAAAACATTTTTTGAAATGGAAGAGTGTGATGTTGTGAAGTATGATTGTTAACCAAAATTGTAAAAAAAAATAAAATTGTACAAGTAGTTTGATACTTATTTTAGACCATGATTTATTTTTAATGAGAAATCTGTGTTTGTAATTAATAATATTAAAAAATTAAAGTTATGAATAATTTTTAGTAATAATATAGATAGTTTAACAAATTTGGTTTACCAGGAAAAAAATAAATTAATAATAAAAAATAATACTACTAGAAATGTTGTTAATCTTTGAAAGAATTCGGACTATGCTGCACTTCACTCACTTTACCTTTTTACATATGTTGGGCTGTGACCTAATCAAATCATACAATTTCCATTTCAATTATTTGTTCCTTCTTTTTCTGGCACCTTAAATAAATGATTTTGATGTGTCCTAAATAACTTGGTAGTGGTTTCAGAAGGATTGTGCAAAATGAAATTAATTGATAAAAAATAATAATAAGGAAATAAGAAATTTCGTCAAGAAAAAAAAAAAGGTAGAATCTCCAGAGGATTAACTTAACAGGAAAAAAATTATATACAGTATATTTTTTGTTTTAATATTTTTAGACCCATTTTGTTGGGAGGAAAAATTTTATGGGGTGAGAGAGGCTCGAACTCTCGACCTCAGGATTACTCAGAAAGCTATGAGACCTACGCGCTAGCCAACTGCGCCACCACCCCATTTTGATTAATCGTTGAATTTATTATGAATAAATAAAGTATGTATTATGCTAAGAATTAAGTGATTACCGTGTCCAACTGAACTTTGAAAGTAAAAACCACATTTATCTACGAAAACTTCACCTTTTTTGGACAATCTTAGCTCTTGAAATGGAAAAGTTATACCAAACAGCATACTCGTTGTCGTCGTTCAAGCTTTATTTGTGTTTCCTAATAACACTTCATTGAATAATGCTATTTAGCATCAATTTAGATGTCATTTAGATCATAATTGATTCAATCATCTTAAGAGTAGCATACAAGTGTCGTTAAGATAATCTATAATTTATAGACACGTAGACTGGTGCTACATAGCATTATTCATCTTTGTTGCACCATAGTCGAACCCATCTCCAAAAAATAAAGATCTGGTTCTAAAAAATAAAGATCCATAACATGGGCTAGCCAATTGTTGCAAGTCAAACCTGAAACCCTGTAAAAATGAAAGCTATATGTCCATGTAAGTGGAAAAATACTCTTGCAGACGTGTACATGTTTTCTAATCTTTATTCTCAAGCATAGTACATGGGGGGTGAAACTGCCATGAACATAATTCATTAAGAAGATTCCCATCTATTCTCCCATATTACAGGAACTGACATGTACCTGTGCTTTATATACACTAATCAAGAACGAGTTAGATACTGCGGTTTAAACAAATGATATTGAAGTATTTATTGTTCCTCGAAAAGGAAATCTGGAACTTCGTGTTAATGTGATGATTCCTTAACAACTGGAACAACAGAATACGTGCACGAGAGATTCTCCACGTCGTTACCATTTTTCTTAACCTTCTTCAATGATATTCTCCAAATCTGCAGTAAACTGAGCCTGAAGTGGAGCAGTAGAAAGAACGTGTATCAGTGTACGAAAAACAAAACAAGGTATAGAGATATAGAAAGTGGATACTGCACAATATACTTCATTGGCATATCAGTTAATTTTTCTAGAAATTAGGCCCGTCTGTTTCAAATTCTTTTAACAAAAAATTCAATTTTTTTACCCTTTTTTTCAAAACATTGGGGCCACTACGAGAGAACCTAGTCAAACATTGCAGCTCAATTCCATGGGCAACGGTAGGAATTCTGCTTAAAAGCAGAAACAAACAGGCGCTAAATAAATAGATACTCATAGAATAGGGCTAACATAAACTCTGGGTTAACAACAGCAGTGTTACAAGTCAGGTGAGAGCGCGATTCCATTCAGTTTCTCCTTCAGTAAAAATTTCTCCCACAAAGGCAGTGGAGGTAGCAACTGCAGCCCCTTTAACAAAGCTGTCACGTGGAGTGAAGATGAAAAGTGGTACGATTGTAATTTATTCTCTTTCTTTTTTGAAAAACGAAACTGTGAGAACCGTGAAGGCCGTGGCTGGTTAGCCAGTTCCCAGATGAACTGGCTTTTGTGCCCTTTTTCTCTACATATAACCAGACTGGTTTCCAATCTGTTTCCCGTCAAACAGGCAGACCAGTCTGGTTTTTACAGCATTGGTTATATTTGGACAAAATAACAATGTCACTAAAATGAAATGATACCTTTCTTCTGCAATATCCCTCTTTGCAAGCATAAGAGTCAAGAAGACAGGGACCATTGCTGCACATAAATGTTTTAGAGTGTGCCCACTCACAATATGATGAGTCAAATTGTAAATGGGTTTGTCAGCTGCTTCTTCAATCTTAGCTAGGAGATAAAACCCTGCAAATTGTACAATGAAATCTTACTTGGAAACTCACAGAACATACAGCAGGAACCTTTGCAACAGAAAAAGCAACAAACCTGCAGCCCAAAGCCAATATGTGGAATGTGTATACATAGGAGGCAGTAATATAGCCATTATTGGTATTGCTATACAAGGTACAAATTGTACCACAGCATAAGGGCGCAGGTCATCAAAAAACCTACAAAGAAATTAAATAGAAATATACAGGGGTATAAGCAAAAATCCCTTAGAAAGCTCCCAGTTCCAAAATATTGATCTTGAAAAATTACTTCATCGTAGAGTGCAGATTCAAAGTGACAAAAACTCCATAAAATAAACATAGCAGAAATGAGAATGATATGTTTGATGTACACCATATAAGAGTTGATTAAAAAAAAAAAGAATGGAGATGAAGATGACATCAATTAAAAGGAGTATTGGGTGAACAACTTCGATGATGGGATTGTCTTGTGTAGTTCACAAGAACAATGTGATTTCAATAGAATTTGTTACAATGTGGTCCCATTTGAACATGATAGAAGGGGAAAAAGTTATACCAAAATTAAAATGGCATTATACTGTTACAAAAGATTTGAATTCATATGAACTTCAAGTAGAGCTAGTACTAGATTGAACAAAGGGTGAACAAGCACTCTGCAGCAGACCCCAAGTTTACTGGTAATGGACTTAAATTGTTGCTGCATTCCTTCCACCCACAGAAAAAGGGTGAGGGGCACTCCCATTCAGGTGAATCGCCGTAATTAATTTATAGTTACCATGTATTTCCAAAACCCAACTCTGCTTGACTAGCAATTTCTTTCTTGAAAATTTACGCTGTTGCATAGTCGACGTCTAAAATATAATAAGAGTTAGTGACAAGCACATCTTGTCACTAGACCAATGCAAGACAAAAAATTGCATCACCACAGCCTGAATGAAAAGAATGCTTACCTCCAATACAATATGCTGACTACACCAGCCAGAAAGAGGGGGATAATGGACACAGTTCCCTTGCGTTCATCTACTCTCTCAATTATAAATATCGCAATGATAGATGTGAATGCAATAGTCATCTACAAATATCATAAGTTAAGCGCCAATTGCTTCTCATAAGAGGTAGAGACAATAAATTGAAAATGAAACAACAAAAATAACAAATGAAGTGATCCAGCAGTTTGCAACACCAAAAAAGCTCACCGGCAAGCGATCCCATACGAGGCGCTCATCATTAGGCTTGAGATGATAGTAAGAGGAACCAATACCAACAGCTGCCACGCCAACGTAAAAACATGTCCAACCCCAGAGTTCACCCTGCATGCTTTTGAAGTACATGTATACAGGTGAAAATGAATTTCTTATGAGCACTCACTTGACCACTGTAAGAAAATAATGATTATCTTACCTCAGCTTAAAATAGTTTCTGTAATAGCAAAGTATTAGACCTATTAGACCAATGATCAGAAAGGGGAAATTCGAGATCACGTTCAATGTATTTGGTATCCCTGAAAAACCAAAATCCCGAGAAAAAATCAATGCAATGTGACTGCGATTCTAAAATAGTTATTACTGCGCCTTTGTACATAATTTTTATTTTCTTTGAAAAAAAAGTTGGAACAAAGACAATAATTTGACCATATTCTAAGCAGCATCAGCAATCCACAACCTTTTCTCAGGAATGTATTCATATCTCCTACTTCAGATGTCATTATTTAGATATATTCCTAGTGGTTTGTGTAAAAATTATTTAAAAATAGAAAAAGAATAAATTTTGCCATAATAAATGATCATGATGATTTCTGATTTCAGCGTGATCAATGTTTATGAGGATTGCAATAAAAAAATAACAGTTCCAAAACTGTGCAATACCTATCTTTTTCCGCAGTAATACAGCGAATTATGAGTCCACAGAGTAAGAGAATGGGAAAAAATTGAAAAAAATGAGAGACGTAGAACCAATACAAAGCATACAATTGTTAATGGAATTTCTAATTTCAGATAAACTAACCTTAAAAAAAGTCCGATAAATCAGCATATGTAATTAATAAACTACGACAGATCAACAATAAAAATTAAAGAATCGATCCAATAGTTCCTGTAAACTGAACAGAAGAAGTGAAAATTACCGAAAACTTCACGTTGATCGGCGAAGTCATGATATTCTTGAGACTGGGGGATTTTTGGAGTGACCAACATTAGTACCACGAAACACACAATTGCCACTCCCCATGCCGCCGTCGCACGTTTCCTCATCTCCTCCGTATGCGGTGTGCGTAAAATTTGAACAGAAAATGGCTGAGAAATTGAAGACTGGAAATACCAATGACCGATCACTGTACGTTGAACGAACCCAATCGTAAGCGGGTGTGAATGATTCTTGAATCGAAGTCGCTATTTTAATTTTTTGCGATACTATTGTGGATATTATACGTAATCTAATTTCTTATAATTTGTTTTTGGTCCCTGAACATTTATATTGTGGTTTTCAACCCTAACTTTAGAAGTCTGCTAAACCTTTTCCTCTTCCTACGGGGGGAGGGGATTATTGACTCGAAGACTTAGGCTGCATTTGATTTGCCATAATTTTTTTAGAAAATATTTTTCAACTTTTGTAATATTTGATAGGCAAATTTTTCAAGGAAAAAATTTTCCACCTTTTTGAGGAAAATAAATTCTTGATGTATTGGTGGAAAAAAAATTTCATTTTTTTTTTTTTTGACAATTGAAAAAAAATCTAGATACAATGGTAAAAGAATTTATCACTTTTATTGACAATTTACATGCAAAAAAAGTCAAACGAATGATATTCGATATGATATTTTTTTCAATTCTTTTTTTGGCAATTGAAACAAATTCTAGATCCAATAATTAAAAAAAAAAATTATCACTTTAATGGACAATTTCCATAAAAAAAAATGAAGCCAAACGGACACCAAACTTTCAAAATTTTCCGTGAAAAATTATACTAATCAAACACAATTAATTACAATTTTCAGTAAAATAATTTCTAGGTAAATTAATTCTCTGTAAAATATTTTCTTTCCATCTATTTTCTACTTTTGCAATCAAATGGACCCTTGTATTTCTTACTTGCGAAAGTCTACCATTCATTGTCCTAACCAAACATAAAACTAATGACTTGTACAAATCAACCCAATATAACACTGGATTAGCTTCTTTGAAATAATGATAAAAAGTCACTTTACCCAACATATATTATTTCAATGATATCCACTTGTCTAAACAAATCAATACAAGTTCACAATTCTTAAAGGGTAATTAGCGCAAAACGTCCCTACCTTTACACGGTTTTGTAAAAAACGTCCATACCTTTCGTTTCTTGGTGCAGAACATCCTTACCTTTCCAATTTTTGGTGTGAAACGTCATTTTGACCATTTTACCCTTCTATTGAAATAAAACAAACACAAAAGAAATGAAAAATAAAGAATAAATTGCAATTATGGGTTCAAACTTTTAAAAAGGTGCAAATTAGTCACAAATATGAAAAAATCATCAACCTCTAAGCCGCAACATTTGAAGGCAAAATCCCCAACCTCCGATCGCCTGGCCGTCAGATCAACATACAACCTTGAAACCCTCATTGCCCTCTTCACAACCCACTCAACCACCAGCCCCTACTCCAACATATTTGATCGGAATCGAGCTACAAACTTCACCGTATGAAATGCGGTCAAACGTTGGAATCACGCTGTCCGGCCACCTTTCTGGCCGAAACATACCACCAGCCAACTCCTCTACTCAAGATGGCCTCGACCATGCAAACAATTTAGCCCAAACAGCAAGGATAAGATCTGAATTTCAAATTGAAAGCTGCTCGTCACGACTATCACGATACCGTACTAGTTTTCCTCCAATTCTGAAGCCACCGTGATGACCTATAGTGGCCGACCACCTGGGTCGGGTGCTCCATCACCTGACGCACCTAGCTCAGCCATGGGTCCCCTTCAATTTGGCTCCAATCATCTTCAATTTGGGTCTGAAATGTTCGCTGGTGCGAACTCGTGAGCGTAGCGATTGGACTGTTTTTCTTTGAGATTGGTAGTTGTTGGAGGAAATTGTTTACATAAGTAGCTTCAACTCTATGAGGGGAGTCGACCAGTAGTGGATTCCGGCCGGTTGGGTGGTCGGACGGCGAATTATGGGTGTTTAACCGATTTTCAGGCTGCGATTTTTGAATTTGATTTTCGGCCAAATTGCAACGAGTTATGGGGATTTCTTGGTATGTAGTTGTAGAGTGTAATGAGGAGGACATGGGTGGTCGGACGACTAAAATGGGGCAAAAGAGATTTTTTTGTTCTTTTTAATATTTTTATAAGTTTTGAATTAATTCGCATTTTTAGAAGTTTAGGAGTAAGATTGAAAATCATTCTTTATTTTTCTTTTCTTTTGTGTTTGTTTTATTTCAATAGAAGGGTAAAATGGTCAAAAAGGACGTTTTGCGCTAAAAATTGGAAAGGTAAGGACGTTCTGCACCAAGAAATGAAAGGTAGGGACGTTTTGCACAAAACCATGTAAAGGTAAGGACGTTTTGCGCTAATTACCCATTCTTAAATTTTGAAACCTTTCCTATTCAAAGCACGTCGTCTTTTTGCTTCCCTATCACTCGTGCATTCAAAAAAGAAAGTGGCTAGAGATTCAATTGTGTACATCGTAGGATGATAAAAAAAAAAAATCGATTAGCACATTTCTCTAACATAAAAAATTATCAATCTCAATTAAATTGTCTTGTGACCCTCGTGTGATCAATTATACCGAGCTAGATTTTATTTTTAAATTGGAATTGGTGCTTAAGAATTTCAACGAGGCATATCTCCACAAGAAAGTCCATGACAATTATGTGAAAATTTGTACGATTTCGAATCGGATGGTGCAGATGTTATAATAAAACTCTGATCATGACTGTCCGTGGGTCGGTTTGGTTCAGTTCCAAATTTTTCGGATATTTAATAAATGGAACCGTCGGGTCCAAATATAATTATGGAATCGTTCGGGTTCGGTTCGATTCGGCTTCGTACCATATTAAATTTTTTTAACATTTACAGCAATACTACATAAATACAATTACATTTTTTCCGTATCATTTGAAGACTTTAAATTTAATGAGCAAATTTAAATAGTCATGTAGTCATATCAATTATTAAGATATAATTATGACGGAGGTCCATAATCTTTACAAAAACTGTAAATGGATCCCAAACTTCACTATTTTTTGTCTTTAAAATGAGTTAATGAGTTTTAAAATGATTTGGGTTTTAAAATTTAAATTATAAAACGATCTGATTTATTTAATTATTTTGTTAATTTATTTAGAAAAAATAAAATAATTTAATTAATTCAATAAAAGAATAAAAAAATTATTTAATTTCGATTTTTCATCTAGACCCGAGACCCAACTCAAATCCATCGGTTCTCGATTCGTCTACCGATTCAAGTATTTAACTTATGAAGAACCCGTTCGGTTCGATTCGATTCGATTCGATTCAGAACTTTTGGACACCCCTAACTTTGATTGTCAATTACTTGCTAGCATCTAAAGAATATAAGATTCGAAATGCCATCAACATAACAATAATATTGTCAACTAAGAAAATGGCACAACTAAGCATCTCAAAAATTGATAAGGGAATAATCAGGCTTCCATATTGTATTACTTGAATATGAGTGGCAAAGTTTGCTAACAAGCAAGACTCTCATGCAACTTCGAAAGATTGAGCGTCCGTTTGAGCTCCATTTTTGCTCAAACTGTATTTTGGAATAGTATTTTGTTAGAGAATGCGTAGTTAAAAATAAGAGAGATAAAAATGTATTTTTAAAATAATGGATACCAAACAAGGATTAAGGCACAACTCTTAATTCATTAATTCTCATATCAGTTAGTCCATTGAGAACACCTAATTAACACTTGCATCATTGGGCAACCTAATTACGTGAAGTATTAATTTGCTGTTCACATAATATATCGAGAACCAACAGTGCAATATTTCATTATTTTTGTTTGTGCATACATTTTATTCCAAAATAAATATATATTTTAAAATTATAATTTCAAGAGAAATAATCGTAAATTATTCACACAGTGAAAGCGCGTGTCGACAAATTTCCCGGCACCGTTAAACCCTTTCCCTAAAGAAATACCCGTCCCCACTACACTCAGAAAAACACCCGCCGTCTCTCCCTTCCTCTGTATATAAAGCAAAACCCTCATTCTCTCCCACATAGGGATTCGCTTTTTCGCCGTAGCCTCCATACACTACCCTCCTCTCTCTCACACACTAGCAAGAGTGCGATGGCGCAGTCTCTAGAGTTGCTACTGATTCAATTCTTGATGCCCGACAATGACGCGCGGCGGCAGGCGGAGGACCAGATAAAGCGGCTGGCCAAGGATCCGCAGGTGGTGCCGGCGCTAATACACCACCTCCGCACTGCCAAGACCCCCAATGTGCGGCAACTCGCCGCCGTGCTCCTCCGCAAGAAGATCACAGGACACTGGGGTAAACTCTCTCCCCAACTTCGACAGCTCGTTAAGCAGTCCCTCATCGAAAGCATCACCATGGAACACAGGTTCGGATAATATTTATTGTTGATTTTTTTGTGAATAACTATTGAGCATTGAGTTACATGGGAAATTACTTTACATTTGTTTAGTTTTTGGTTGAGTTTATGCACGCTTCTGAACAATTGTAAGTTATAGTTGAATCCCACATTCTGGATTGATATTCTTTTTAATGAAATTTAATTCCAAGGCCCCAAATATGTGCCTCTAGACTTAGCTTGCGTGTTTTATTTATTGAATTTCTTAGCGTTTCTCCGTATTCATCAGCATTCAATTCATTATAAATCAATTCGATGTCTCCACGATTTTTTTTCCTCATTAGTAAATACAAATTCCTGCTGAATCATGTGGTATATATTGATTTCATACTTATCTTTGTAAAAACTTTGAAAGAGGTAATTGTTTTTGGGTACCAAATCATGCAAAAGTTAGGATTTATGTTCATTATTGTTGTTAGACATTGTTTTTCTTTAACTTGTGGATTTTTTAGTCAAAATGATTCACACGATGGCTTTTATTTTTTCCAGTCCACCGGTGAGACGAGCTAGTGCAAATGTGGTGAGTATCATTGCAAAGTATGCTGTTCCGGCTGGAGAATGGCCTGATTTATTGCCATTTCTATTTCAATGTAGTCAAAGTCCTCAAGAAGACCACAGAGAAGTATGTTTTTTTACCTGCCGGTGCTTTTGCAGAATCCCTTTTTAACTTCTCCTAATACTTGATATCTTGCTTTTGCTGTTTCTGTTGCACTTTCAAATCAAAAGGGTTTTACAATTTACCAAATAAGTGACTCAGTCTAGTTCTAATGTCACCTCTCCTAACAAACACACAAGTTTTGGAAATACTTGCAAAACATGCAAGCTTCCCTACTCATCAGGCAATATCTAGCTGTACAAACCAAGGTTTGAAAACTAGCAACAACACCCTTAGCTGTATGTACATACTAGCGTAACTATATCACCTTCTAGACTTCCAGCACGAACTCATATTCTCATTTTCATGCTGCAAATTTCCATCTTTCTTCTCTAACTGTCAAAGTTAGCAAAAATTCAAATCTCCTTGATACTCTTAACTAGTGTCAGTTGAATCTCTTTGTTTATCTTTCCTGGAAACTTCCTCAACTCTTCAAATCTTTCGCAGTTTCTGCCCAGTAGCAGGTATCGACCATCACTTGCTCATCTTTATTTTCCCAGTACTGTGGATGATCAATTTGCATAAAACTTGCATCCAACATACTGGAAAAATCTGAATGCATCTTTGTTATTTCACCATTTCGATCACTTTTTGGAAGATTTAGTTGAACTCATAAATTATGCAGTTCAGACTAATTGAAACGAAGGATACATTGTGCTACTAAATTTATGCATATTGTGTGAGAAGCATGCCATAAAAGTTAACGGTAAGAGATACGGGGCTACATTTTTCATGATCAACTGTCAATTAAAGGGGAAGTGAATTTTGATTCTAAAGCCCTTTTGATGACTGAGGATCATTCGTGAACTATGGCAAATCATAACATGGCTAGTGCTAATTTCCATTATGGATGAAATCCCAATTTACGTTTTTGACACATGAATATCCAGCAATTGCTGTATTTGTATCCCCTCTGCCTAGGAGAAGTGCTGTCAACAGAGAGACATTGAATCCTCTATGGCAAAAACCTAGATCTTCTTTTTTTGTTATTTTTCTTTTTACATTTCAACTACCTACTATAACAGGCTAACAAATTGTAGCTTATTCTTTCTGATACAGGTGGCATTGATACTTTTCAGCTCCTTGACTGAAACAATTGGGAATTCATTCCAACCCTATTTTACCGATCTACAATCTCTTCTACTCAAGTGCCTTCAAGATGAGACTAGTAACCGTGTTCGAGTTGCTGCTCTCAAGTAATATTTGTTTCGAAAAATTTGTTTTGACTTCTATTAAGATAATGAGAAAGATGCTTATATATATTTTATGCATCATCTCATCAGGGCAGTTGGTTCGTTTCTCGAGTTCACTCATGATGAAGTAGAAGTGGTGAGTTATTTTGTTCTTTCTGTCTCTATTTTTCTCCTTATGGATTCCAATTTTTATTTATGTCTACATGCCTATCATATATATATGCATCATAAACATTTTTACACCTAAAAAATGATAAATTAGATTAAAGTACATCATTTAGCCACATTTCCTGCTAATTCTTATTTTGATATATCCTTCAATCCTTACTTTATGATACTCTGTGTGTACCAAACTCTTATAGATGATGTCAGTTAGAAGTAATCTGTAGAGGAGACCTATAAGGAGGCCTGAAGGAATTAGAGATTCCCAAACCTTAGTGCAAAATGCATTTTGCACGTCATTTTAGATTCAATTAATTTTACTCATTTAAGCTAGAATATTAAGATGGATCCCTCTGACTATACTGCAATGAATAAAATATAAATTGTGATGACAAGTGGTGGTGGCAACAATTGGGGATGATGTAGATGCTTAAGGCATGCCTTTGCTTGGGCCCAGAGAAGCTACCGTAGTCTCATCCATAAGAGCAATGCGATCTCGGTAGAACATGTTAAAAGTGGATAGTTAAACTAATACTTGTGATGCTCGGACCCTTCTTTTTGGTCGGCATACCCATGTCGACACGACACGACGCGACATGGGTACGGGTATGAAATACGGGTCAGACGCGGCGGATTTCAACCGGACACGGCCAGGGGAGGCGAAGAAGAAGGAGGAGGAGGAGGAGGAGGAAAAGGCGGCAGCTGCCAGAATCGCCATTTGCAGAGCCAGAAGAAGGAGGTTGAATCGTCATTTGCACAGTTGCTTAGGGAAGAAGAAGGAGGAGGGGTGTTGGACTTGGGCCCCTTTTTTGTTTCAAGTTTTGGGTCATCTTGGCTTTATAACATTGCTCATTTTTTTTTTTGTTTAAAATTTTTTTATCCATTGTGGTTTAAGTAAATTTACAATGTTACAGCCTTATCGGTTGGATTTATTTATCTTTTTCTTCGAATTTTATAGCCTTATTGTTTGAGCAAATTACATGATATTTATTATTTCTTAATTATGCTTTTAATTCTTTTGATCTAGATAAAATCATTTTAGTTTTAAAAAAATATATGATTAATGTTGTTACAAAATTTAAAAAAAAATTAAAATATGATTTTTCTTTGGCCAAAATGATTGACAGATAATTATAAAATCAACATACATAATTTTTTGAGAACAATTTAATAGCATTTTTTTGAAATTAATATTTTTTTCAAAACTTGACAAAATAGAAATAATCAAATAATATTTTTGATTAATTTTACATATAAAGTTTTTGGGAAAAAAATTTAATTGAAATTTCAAAGACGTACCCACGTACCTGTGTTCGAAATTTGGACTCTTTTTAGCCATGTCCCCGTATCCCCTATTTTAAAAAATAAAAGACCCGACACTTAAATAAGTACCCATACCCGAGTCCGAGCAACTTAGACTAATACTAACATGGTCTGATGTTGCAAAACATTCATTCACTAAAATTCTATTATAAGTATGCTCGATCTAATGGATGGGTGAAAAAGGATCTGCACCTTAAATTATTTTGAGAATAAGACTTGACTTGTTATTGTCTTTGTCTTTTGAGTTATTTCCCAAATTCAATTTGCTTGTAATTATAACGATTCTTCAACATATTGAATGATTAAATTAGCTATTTATTTTAGATAAATCCTCATATAATGATTTCCCCCCCAGTACATCCTCCGTTACCCTTCCCCTCACACAAAAGAGAGAAAAAAAGGATATCCCAACGTCAGATGTCTTATCTTGTGAGACTTCAGATTCCTATGGGGTTTAGCACTGTTATCATGTCACAGTACGATCTCTCTGTTTCCATAAGAAGAAGAAGCTCGAAGCAATTGGCTACATCATTATGTTTATTGTGGAAATGTGAAGGCATGCTTTTGATATCTTCATCATTTTTTTATAAGTGGATAATTTTGATCCAAACTTGTAACTGTAACCCTTATGAAATGAAAATGAATGATCTACAACAAACTGTGTTGATAAGCTGGTTCTTTTAGTTACTATTTTAGTAGAATTATGCTCTAATATGGCTGAATCATTGTTTTTGGGCATTCTTGAGGCTAATACAATATTCTAATCTTGAAGATCAAGTTTCGCGAGTTCATTCCCAGCATTTTGAACGTGTCGAGACAATGCATTGCTTCTGGTGATGAGGATGTTGCAGTGATTGCATTTGAAATATTTGATGAACTAATTGAGTCTCCTGCTCCTCTTCTTGGCGAATCTGTCAAAGCCATAGTTCAATTTTCTCTTGAAGTTTGTTCAAGTCCAAATTTGGAAGCTAACACACGCCATCAGGTCAGGAGAGTCCACCACAATCCTATCTACTTATTTTAGCATTAAACTCGTAGCTATGTTGTCTTTTTGTTATTGAAGCAGTTACTTTACTATTTTTCTTGTTTTGTGTCTTATGTCAGGCTATTCAAATAATTTCATGGCTTGCGAAGTATAAATCCATTTCGCTCAAAAAGTACAAGC
The DNA here is from genome assembly GCA_019097785.1 of Fraxinus excelsior. Classification (NCBI taxonomy): domain Eukaryota; kingdom Viridiplantae; phylum Streptophyta; class Magnoliopsida; order Lamiales; family Oleaceae; genus Fraxinus; species Fraxinus excelsior. The sequence continues at coordinate 5,084,530 of CM032633.1, read as the reverse complement.
TCGTAGCACCAATCCTGCAAATTATGTGTCCATTGCTTGCAGAATCATCTAACAGGGATGAAGACGATGATCTTGCCCCAGACCGAGCTGCTGCAGAAGTCATCGATACCATGGCTCTAAATCTGTCAAAGCAAGTGTTCCCACCTGTTTTTGAGTTTGCTTCTCTTAGCAGTCAGAGCGCCAATCCAAAATTTAGGGAAGCTGCGGTTACATCTTTAGGTGTTATTTCAGAGGGCTGTCTGGAGTTGATGAAAAACAAACTGGAACCTATTCTTCATATTGTCTTGGCGGCCCTTAGAGATCCTGAACAAATGGTACGAGGCGCTGCATCCTTTGCACTGGGTCAATTTGCTGAGCATCTGCAGCCTGAGATAGTATCTCATTATGAAAGTGTTCTTCCTAGTATTTTGAATGCCTTAGAGGATGTGTCTGATGAAGTTAAGGTACTGACATGATAAATCTAGTAATTATACCATACCACTCTCTCTCTTTACTTTATAATATTTTACTTATCCTTTTGGCAGGAGAAGTCTTATTATGCATTGGCAGCATTTTGTGAGAACATGGGTGTGGAAATTCTTCCTTTTCTGGATCCCTTGATGGGAAAATTAGTTGGTGCCCTCCAAAGTAGCACCCGCAATTTGCAGGAGACGTGCATGGTAAGAATTAATTGTATTTGCTTAGAAGTTTAATTCTCTAAAATTCCAAGTTTCACTGATCTTTGCTTGATGTTATTGCAGTCTGCAATTGGTTCAGTTGCATCTGCTGCAGAACAAGCTTTTGTTCCATATGCTGAAAAGGTTCTTGAGTTGATGCAAATCTTCATGGTTCTTACAAATGATGAGGACCTCCGGTCACGAGCGAGGGCTACCGAACTGGTTGGAATAGTTGCAATGTCTGTTGGGAGGGCAAGGATGGAGCCAATTTTGCCTCCCTTCATTGAAGCTGCAATATCTGTACTAACTGTTGCCTTTGATATTAAAGAAGTTATTTGTTTTTGGTACATTTGATGAGGGGTTTTATATTCCAGGGTTTCGGGTTGGAATTCAGCGAGCTTCGGGAGTACACACATGGATTCTTCAGCAATGTTGCAGAACTTTTAGACGATGGATTTACTCAGGCATAATATATTTCACTGCATCTTACCCTTTTTTTCACATGTTATTTTACATCTAAAATTGTGCATTATATTTTGGAACAGTATCTTCCACACGTAGTTCCTCTGGCATTTTCCTCCTGCAATTTGGATGACGGCTCTGCTGTGGATATTGATGATTCTGATGAGGATGAGAATGTCAATGCATTTGGTGGAGTCTCATCTGATGATGAAGCACGTGATGAACCGAGGGTTCGCAATATCAGTGTAAGAACAGGGGTTTTGGATGAAAAAGCAGCAGCTACACAAGCTATTGGGTTATTTGCTTTCCACACGAAGAGTTCCTATGCACCGTATCCTTTTTGCTTTCTTCTGTATATTTATTTTACTTATATCCTGCTGTAAACAGGAAACGTTCATTTTTGGATGCCTTAATATATAATTAAGGTACTTAGAGGAGACCTTTAAGATTTTAGTTAGACATTCAACATATTTCCACGAGGATGTTCGCCTTCAGGCAATTATTGCTCTAAAATGTGAGTTTCAGTTAAATGCTTGCTATGTACTTTTTCTTGTCATCGTGCATAGATAATCCTAGTTTGTTCATTTTAATGCTTAGTGCTTTTGTCTGAAGATACCAGTAATAAATTCCTGTGTTTGAAGCCCCAACCTATTTTACGTGCCCTTGCTGAAAAGAAAAGATACAACAGATCACATCATTTCTATCATTAAATGGAACCCAACACTCGCCCTTCCCACGTCCAAAAAACGACTTGGGAAGAAAGAAAAGATCTCCTGAATTCTCGCTTTCTTTTGAGGGTTGTCTTATTGAAGTTTTGGGAATAGGATGACATTAGCTTCTGTTTGCTACCTCAATGACAGAATGTTGTTATCTTGAAATGGATAATTATCGTAATATGTTACATTTCAAGTAACAGCTGTTTTGCCTTTATGATGTTCCCCAAAATGAATGCTATATGCTGGCCTTCGGTATTTAATGATGTTTGTTTACTTGTATATTTTCAAGATGCTAATTTGTCAGTTGTCATATGGAACATATCTAGAATGCTGTATGACCACAGCTTTAAGTTGATAAATACACATGTAATAACTTTCAACTGGCTTTTAGCTTTCTCCTGGTCACATCATCTTTCTATAAACCTCTTTAGTTGAGAGTTCAGGCTAACAGCAGTGGTTATGGACTAGGATTATGGTTTTCTAAAGGGAAAATTTAGCTTCTCCTGAATCTTCGTTTTCCTTTGCACATCTGAACCTGATATCTGTTCTTGCATTTTGATTGATGGATGACGCCCTCCATTTATATCAACTGCCCTCTCATGTTTTATTCATATGGCGTGGCAGATATATTGATGGCCGCTCACGCAGTTTTCCATGGTCATAATGTGAGTGCAAAGTATCACTCCTCCTTTCCACTCCTTGATTATGTTGTCCATCATTCACTATTCATGATGTGCAGGCTAATTTTGACTATTCGTCTAGTTCAAACAATGTATGGCTTTTATTATCACCACTTTGTTAAGCATGTTGGTTTTTTATATAATTTTTTAGGATTTAGTCGTCGTTTGGTTTAGCTAAAAAAGTTGACAAAAATCAAGTCAAAGTAGAATTTTAACCACACATTTCATGGGACCAAAAACTTTTATCAACTTTTTAACCACATTTCATCAATTTTTATAAAAATCTACTAAGCATCTGATTTTTGCAAAATCAAAATGAGGTCTAGTTTTATGTATGTTCGCTATTAAATTGGTTAAAATGGCATCCATTCCTCAAGTAATTTAGTACCTGTTTGACAACCAATCAACCATTAATTTATTTTATGATTTGCTACATGATCATTTTCAACTTCACATTCGCACAATAAAATATTTTACACGTATACCAGTTGTTTTTTCTACTCTTTAACCACACATTCTCCTAAAAATCACTATTCAAAACTCTTTTCTACAATAATGGTTGTCAAACAGGTCTTTAGTTGTTTCTTAATGTTGTGAAATCCTTTTGAGTAACATCAATTCTATCTGGTTGGATATTCTGACTGAAATCGCAGATTCACTTGTTTTCTGCAGGAAGGAATTGCTAAGACAAAAGAAGTTCTTGGTAAGTACCAATTATTTAACCTACACTACCTTGGGATTTTTAATTCTATACTTATTCCTCAACCTGTGAAAACCTTTACCATCTCTTGTGACAGATAATGTGATGAACATTTATATAAAAACAATGATTGAAGATGATGACAAGGAAGTTGTTGCTCAAGCTTGTATGAGCATTGCTGACATCATGAATGATTTTGGGTTCATAGCTGTTGAGCCTTGTGAGTGAGAAATCTGGTGGTCTCTTCTTTTTCGTCTCCTGAAATCTCTTTTTTCCTGTGAAGAAGTAATATCTGTTTTCCCTTTTTCCTATGTTCTTATTGTAGACTTTCCTCGACTAGTTGAAGCTACTTCGGTATTGCTTAAAGGGGAGTCAACATGTCAACAGATAGAATCTGACAGTGAGATTGATGAGGATGATCCCGAACATGACGAAGTGCTCATGGATGCTGTTTCCGAACTCCTTCCTGCATTTGCAAAGGCCATGGGTGCTCAATTTGCTCCCATCTTTTCGCAACTGTTTGCACCTTTGATGAAATTTGCAGTTAGTGAAAGCTGCTTACCGTATTGCATCTGAATATGAATCTCTGCACTTGTTTTGTTTCATTTCTCACTGGTTTCTGTAATGGCAATTGCAGAGAGCATCAAGCCCACCACAAGATCGTACCATGGTTGTTGCGACCCTAGCAGAAGTTGCCCAGCATATGGGTGCTCCAATTGCTGGCTATGTCAATGTAATGCTGAGCGATTAACAGTGCATTTTCTTTTAGTTTCTGGTCACACGACATTAATGTAGTGGATATACTTCATATTTCAGGCTGTGATGAATATTGTACTTAAAGAATTAGGTTCATCTGATTCGACTAATAGGAGGAATGCAGCATTTTGTGTTGGCGAATTGTGCAAAAATGGTGGGAACTCTGCTCTGAGGTATCCTTCCATATGTCTAACGTGTAATTACTTTTACTGCTGTCTTACCCAAAAAGGTTCTTTGGGTATTTCGAGTTTTTCTCAATTTAAGAAAATGGAACGTTGACGGATGCATCACACAAGTCAATGAAACAAAATGCATGGTTTGGAATTGGATCATCAAATTCCTCCCATTCACAGTGAAGAATTTTCCCATACCCCATGCTCTATCTATAGTATTGCTATTGGGTTGGGATGGTGACTGTGTGGTGTTTGATCCTTATCTTTGTGCATTTAGCTTGCTCACATCACCTTAACTTAGCTTAATTGCTAATATATTTTTCGTTTCTTTCATGTTTACTCATATCTCCTTGCATATCTAATAGATACTATGATGATGCTCTACGTGGCCTTTATCCATTGTTTGGGGAATCAGAGCCGGATAATGCAGTTAGGGACAATGCCGCTGGTGCAGTGGCAAGGATGATTATGGTTCAGCCTGAGGCTATTCCTCTGAATCAGGTTCACCTTCTGGTTCTTTACTTTGAATTTGCCCTAATTTTATTTTTAACACAGTTGCTTTATCAGGTCCTCCCTGTTTTCTTGAAAGTTCTTCCTTTGAAAGAGGACAAGGAAGAATCAATAGCTGTATATAGCTGCATCTGTAATCTTGTTTTATCATCTAATCCTCAGGTAATCAAGTTATTCGTTTTATGCCCATGACTTCTCAAATAATGTCTGTTTTGAACTACATTTTTCCGACTTCATCTTCAATTTTTCCTCTTATTGCGGGTTTTTTTCCATTTTTTTTCTTCCATTTGCAGATCATGTCTAACGTTCCCCAGCTGGTTGATATATTTGCCCAAGTTGCTGCATCACCTGAAGAAACACCTGAAGTCAAGACGCAGATAGGCAGGGCATTCTCTCATCTGATATCAGTTTATGGTCATCAGATGCAGCCTCTTTTGGGCAATCTTTCACCCTTGCACGCTAATGCCCTAGCGGCCATTGCTCCTAAGAGCTGACGCATAAGCAAAAATCCACCTACAAAATTTTGTTCTATTTATGGTCCATTCTCACTATTGAGCTGCTCTCTTTGGACATTTCACACCAAACAGATGTTGAGACGATAGCCAGAACGAAAGTTGGTCATGGCTTAAATGATTTTTTGAATGGCATGCTGCGGGAGCTGTATATGGTTTCATGATATATGTAAGTACAAAAACTTTTACAGATATGTCATCATATGCTTTTTTATTTTATTCGCCCGACAGGTAATGACATTTATTTTTCGTTGAATTTAATTTTTGGCGTGAGAATTTGTGGTTCGTAATTTTAATGGAGTTGGGAACGAAGTGTTGTCATCCCATTCCCATTTTTTTTTCTCGTGTTATCATCTATGGTTGTAACCAGTGATTTTTGTTTTGTTGACATTCTTTCTCCATAAATTATGAATTTGATGGTTTATTCATATAATGTTCTTCGACATGAATTGTAATTTTACATTTTTTTTCTTCCATTCTCTGTAATTTGCTTCATTCATACCTTCATCCTGGGAAATAATAAATCAATTGATGAAGTGCACTAAAAGTGTGATAAATAATAAAAAATGGGACCAGGCATTGACTTGAAAAAGAAAAGGTCATGATCGAATTGGCATGGGTTGAATTGCAGTTGAACTGATTGTAAAACACAAATAAATGTACCACAAGAATTGAAAAAAATAAGTTAATTATCTAAATCAATTAATATATGTGAATAAAAGCACTCATTAAACTTGACTATATTTATTAAATGAGAAATTTAGATTGAATAGGAATGAAAAAATAAAAATAAAATCAAGTCAAGATGTAAATTATATTGAGCTCTAAATTTCTTATACTTCTCTTTCAAATAAAAATAACTTGCAATGACGTAAAAATTTCTTAATAAATTGGACCGAGGGAGTGAATAGGGGAAAATATATAACTACGAACTTTTAAAGATCAGATGTTATTAACAAAATAAATAATTAAATAAGTAAATGTCACAATGACATATAATTTATGATCACAGTTATGTATTAGTCACAATTATAAATTTAATTATAAATCACACATTTTTATAGGTCGTGACTTATTTATCGTTCACAATTTATTAAATTAATTGATCACAACTTATATATGATCACAAGTTATAAAATTAATTGATCCCAAATTTTCAAATTAATTGTTCACATATTATCAAATTAACTAGTCTAGTCACAATAACCAAATTAACTAGTAACAAGTTACCGTTCATCTCCCCCACCTCACCTCGACTAACTCCACCACTGCCAACACCACTCCAAACATGGCCGATGTCTCCTTAGATCTACAAATCGCCACACCACTTTTAACAAACCCCTACCACAACCCTGCCCCACAATCCACCATCATCTCACTATCATCACCACCACCGTACCATTACAACCACGAGCAGATCACCACCATCACCGTAAATTCACACCACCACACTAACAACATTCACACTGCAATGCCGCCTGGGTGCCAACGAAGTGAGGAAGGTGATCGTGCCCAAGAAAAGTGGAATGAAGTTGAAGTTTTTGTGACCGTTAGTTTGCGTAAAAATGAATTAGGGTTAGAGTGTAGTGGGGCGGTTGGGTGGGATACACCTGATTTTTGAAAGAATAACTTATTATTGTAATGAAAAATTGAAAAAACATGCAGTAATTTTTGCAACTAATAGGATATAATGTTGTACCTTTATGCATCTTTTAAGGCCCTGTATGTTCAAATTTTTTACCCTTTTCCACGGGAAAAAGCAAAGCACCAAAACCGGTCTTGGTTAAGCGGTTTTGTGGTTAGACTGTTTTTTCACGCTCTTTAGTTGTACAATCCGGTTTTTGTTCGGTTTCTTAATTTTTTCGAACGAATCGGCTGGTCCGATGATACGGCCAATTCTAATCCCTTTAAATTGACTTACGATACGTTGACACTTAAACCACTTGGCCATAAATACTTAGCAGGGAGCCTCGTACGTGGTGAATAACTAAATTCCAAATAACAATATTAAAAAAGAAAAGAAATTAAAATTTTGAGCCTATTTGAGACCTAATTTTTCCCAAAAATGTATTTTGGATTAGTATTTTGAAGGAGAATTGTAATTAAAAAATAAGGAAAATTTTTGGATTTGCGTGTAATATTATTTTATTGAAAAATGTATGTCTGAAAATAAAAAAAAATAAAAAATGTATTTTGAAAATAATGAGATCAAACAAGGCTTTAGTTTATAATATTATTTACAAAAAACTCATGAAGATTTTATAGTATTTGCATACTGGAACTCAAAATAATTCAAAAGAAGGAAGCTTTTGGTTTAACTTATATCTTGGAAGTAAATGACCAAACAAGACATTGGTTTATAAGTCGAACATATCAAATAAGTTGATAATTATGTAGCTTAGCTATCTATGTTTGCTGTTGCTTTAATTCTGCAACTATTTGTAGCTACTCTACCAGACTCCATTTACATAAAATTAAAATCTGTAACAACAATATGAATAATATTGAGGCTATGTCAATCATCTCAACCAAGAAATTACCTTGTCTCTCAATCCTTCAACATAGTTTGCCAAAATTGAACTTTCACTTTTCTGTCCAAAAGGAATTAAAAAAAACACATTTTAGGGTTATAATCAATCAACATTACCCAAAGATTTTTGTTTTGGTCAAACAGAAGCCAGGATTAATATAATCAATATATGGATAAAACTCGAGTTCTCGTGGGAACTACTCTTAATTCTCCATTATATTACTTGTTTATCGATATTGTACACTTGTGGATTTTTGACAATCACTATGCAAAACTGACATAAAATTCTATCTCTATTTTATTGATATTAATAAAAAAAAATTATATATTAAGTAGTGTTTGGTGCACCAAATTAGAATAGATAAAATTTTTGGTAAAAAATTATAGTGAATAATTCAAGTAGAGTGTATGACAGTGAATTAAGTGTGCACTACCATTGATTTTTATTCACAAGATAGTCATTTACACTATTATTCGTAAAATAGTGCACAATCTTTTTTTAATTATCTACATAAATTTCACAATGGAATATCTAATTTTAAGTTAAAAAAAAATTGTAATAAATATCAATACCTTAACGTGTAGATGATAGCAGAATCTATTTTGAGAGACGTGAAGAGTAGATGCACTTTGGATGCAAATGCCTTGTTCATCTTCCACTTTTTGCAGCAGTTTTGTAAATGAATTACTATTTTCCATGCAAATTTGAATGATTGCTTCTCCCTCTTTAACTTCATTTACAGAAACTGTAGTGCCACTGCCAGTTTGCTGTGAATTCTGATCAGGACTAATTTCAGAACTCTCTCCTGATTGAGTTATATAGTTTTGTTTCTTGAGCTTAAGTGTTTCTATCTCGTTTTCGAGATCCGGGATGTACTTAAGAACACGATCGACTATGACCGGTGCACTCCATCTCCTCTGCAAGAATTTGTATTAATAATCGTTTATGCACCGCTCATTTCTATCTACTTAAAAACAAAATCATATATTGAGACTTTCCAAACAAGCAAACACGTGCTATTGTGGTAGTGTTGCTTGCATTTAATCTTAAACAATTGGGAGCTCACCTTTGATCTTGATCTAGAATTATCCGGAAGGAGAGCACGGAGAGCGAGATAAGACGCGTTAAGCTTCATCCTTCGAATTCTCTCCTTGGCATTATGATTCATCTTCTTAGCAACTGATGTCCCTTCTTCATCTGCACTTTGTTCTTCGACTAATATTTTCTTATTTTTTAAGTCCTCATTTTCTGGGCTGTACTTTTTTTTCCTTGTCTTGGAATTACTGGATTTATTTTGCCTATTCAACCTCCTTGGTCGTGGCTGCACTACCCGTGGAGCTGCCGCTAGTGCAGCACCACCACCATTCTCCGCCGTAGCCAGCGCCGGAGGTTCACAATTATTAATGACATTCTCAGAAATGCTGTACTGTGCAACTGCAGCAGCAGCACCACCATTCTCCGCCGTAGCCAGCGCCGGAGGTTGACAATTATTAATGGGATTCTCAGAAATGCTGTAATGTGTAACTGCTAGCTCCTCTATATTTTGTAAAAGTGGCCATGATTCATATTCCAAAGGATCAATAGGGCCTAAATATTCAGAACCCTCAAGATTCATTTCTGGTAAACTTGACGTTTATCCAAGGGACTACTTTGAAAGAGATTAATTTCTGATCAAGATCAGTACATGGGATTCAAAAATAATTGATTCTTACTTCGTACTACTTCGTAGAGAGTACTGTCTGAACTTGTACTTCCTCGTACTTCAAGGATCCGCGACTCTTGGTGGTCCAATTCCCCAATCCTAATTTCTTCCTAACATTTTCACTTCTGCCACTCTTGAAATCTTAACCCTCACACTTTCCAATGCTTTGGTTCTCAAATCTACTTACTTGTTCAAAACCCTTATCGTTGCGCGCGTGCAATGTGATTTGCAGAACTATATGAACCCTAGAAATTCTGCATAGAGATAATATTCGCTGTATCAGTGTGATAATTTGTGCCTGCACAAACCTAAATGTATTATAAGACAAAATAACATCCAGTAAAATAAATAATTCAAGAATCGAGGTCAGAAAATCAGCACAAAATAGTCAAATTCTTGATCAGAGTAATATAAACCTAGAGAGAGAGAGAGAGAGAGAGAGAGAGAGGGGGGGGGGGGGGGGGGGTGGGGGGGGGGGGGGGGGGGGGGGGGGGGGGGGGGGTGTTAACGCAGTTTCATGAAATTCTTGAGAAATCAACAGACAAGGAATTAACAAGATTGCCATATATCAATTTCTTGCCATTACCTTATACATCTGAAGCATATAAAATCACAGATTATTAGTGTGAATTCTTGACAAACTAACTAGTTAGTGAAAGCCAGAGAGAGATTTAATTAGAAGTCAAAAATAAAAATAATATAATAATATACGTACAAAGTCAATTGTTAATAATTGATTATTTGATTAAATAATAATTTTCTTCGATAAACAAAAGAGTGATTATCCAACATAGATATAGTAAACAGAAAATACATGAATTATGTATGAACCTTTTGATTTATATATTGTTTCTGATTTCTCGTACAAAATGTAACAAGGTAGTACATAAAGATATATTTTGTAGTACAAGTTCTTCATTTTCCTAGTTCCACGTTCACTTCTCACAGCAATGCTTAACAGCTTGTTTGTCTCTCGAGAGAAGAATGAAGTTTTGAATAGTATTTTTTGAAAAATATGTGGTTGAAATTTAAAGTAAGTTTATTGATTTGTGTATCGAATATTTTATTGAGTAAATGTGTAGTGGAGAATCTTACTGTAATAAACAGAGTTTTAGATTAATGATTGACAAATATGGAGTAAAGAAAATTCAAGAGACGGTATTATGCCTAAACAGTAGACACAAGTAAGAAATAAGAGAATATTAAAAATCCAAGCCATACTCTCCATTTAAGAAGAACATCCTATGCACAATAGAGTATTTTTAAATTTCGAGAGTAATTTTTTTATATACTCCAAAAACGCTATCTAATTTTGCTCTTCATTTTATTTTTTCAAAAAACATTTAATGATTTCTCCTTCATTTTGTTTTTCGTTTTTTTTTTTATGTCAATGATTAATCAATTTAAACTTGATTTGAATAGTTTAGAAGGTAAAAAATTGAAATCAATTGCTTATTAAATATAATCATTATAAAGGAACAATAGATATTAGGTTTGACTCTCGAAATTTGAAGAGCCAAATTCGCCTTTTATTTTAGAGTATTTCTATGAAACTCTAAATGTAAAATGATCCATTTTAGATGGTCGATGCTTAAAATTTTGCTCTTCATTTTAAATTTCTAAAATGGATAGCTTGAGAGCCAAATTTATTCTTCTTTTATTATGATTGTATTAATAAGTTACATTTTTCAACATTCTACTTTTTAAATTATTTAAATCATATTGAATTTATTGATATATGTTATATAAAATATGAGAAGAAATCAATAGATATTTTTTGAAAAAAGCTAAATTAAGAGTTAAAATGAAGAGCATCATTGGAGTGTATAAATATTTTTACAAAAAGCTTAAAAATTTAAAATAGAGGTTTACTTGAAGTTTATTTTTAAGTATTTATTTTCTAAAATATAGAGTATTTTCTTAACTACTTAATCCATCTTGGTGGAAATTTTCATTAAGTAATTCAAAAATTGTTCTTCCTGCATTATTAACATATATCTATATATTTCAATTTTTTTTTAAATTCTAAAATCAGACTGCTTGAATGCATTAAAAAAAAAAAAAAAAAAAAGAACAAATAACATTGCTCTTAGTTTTCAACATTAAGAAATTATTTCAATTCATTGATTCATCAAGATAACTCTTTATATCTTTGTGTCGGAATAAGAGATGACTATCTAAAACCCTACAATCTTGAGTATCGAATCAACTAATGATAGAATAAGAAGTACAAATTGAGATAATGTAAAAATTGTTTGTAACCCGGTAACCACAAATGAGTAATTTAGCTCTTTATCAAAAAAAGAAAAAAAGAATGGATTCAGAGGACTATATAAATCACGATAATTAAGATTTCGTATTGACATATTTCGTTTGACTTGATACACGCCATTTTCCCAACAAAAAAATTATAGAGATATCTCCAAACTTTATCGTACTTCTAAACGATTCATCCAAGTCAGAGATATATCTCCACGTATATTTGTTGCAGTCATAATCAAATACCGCAAACTCGAGTGAGTTCGCTCCTTTGTAAACTTACTCAAATTTGTGGTATTTGGATTTTGGCTGCAGCAATCATGTGTGTGAAGATAAATATATCTTCTCCAACTTTGATAAATCGTTTGGGTACAAAGGTTGGGAATATCAGGTCAGCTTCAAGAGAAAGGCTATGAAATCAATGAGAATATAAATCTAATGGGATCGAAGTGGGCTATTTATAGACTATAACAAATCAAAATTAAGCAAATGTTTGGTAAGAATTAAAATTTAGATTTTAATTTAAGTCAAATTAAATAATTAATTTTAATTATATATTTTATGATATTCATAACTTTACAACCACATATTTCGTTTTTTTTTTTTTTATCAAAATTTACTAAAAATCTGATTTTAATCATCACCAAACAATGACTAAGTCTTTTGACTTCCTAAAAATAAAAAATAATTATTTAACAAATTTTTGAATAGTACAATATACAATTTTTTTTTTTCCTTTCCTCATCAATACTCTCTATGCTATCTAATTCACTTAATCAAATATCCCAAGGGCCTAAACTCACAAGGTTCGAAATTTCACAGCAAATTGTGTAATGGATGCCACGTGTGCCAACCTTCTGGTCCTTTTCTTTGCCTGCTGGAAATGGGCTCAAAGTTGAATAAAGCCCAATTCAATCAAATATAACGCGAGGAAATTAGACTATATACCCTAAATATAAGAATGTTTTGAAAAATCACGTAAAAGGAGAGTACTAAGTAAAAAAATACCATATCTTCTAGTCAATTAAAATTAAGCCCTAATAGTTTTATTTCATACTCTCTCTCTCTCTCTCTTGTTTCCTCTTTCTCTCCAAACCTGACAAAACAGTGAATAACCCCAAGATTGGAATCATCGTTGGTGCCACACAGCTACTCATTATACAATTTTCAAAAAATCCAATCTGCAAAATATGTGTATATGTAAAATGAATGTATATATTTGATGGGGATGGGGATGTGGATGGAGGTGGGAGTGGGTTAGGAGTTGAAAGATTTGCGTAGGATCTCTTAAGATTCTCTAAACCAAAGTTTTTGTTTTCGCGTGTTTTCCAACCTGCCAACAATTACAAGAAAAGGGTCAGACGATTGTGTAAGGAACAAACCTCTTGAGACAAAGTCCCAAAAAGGGGTGCGTTTACTAGTGAAGAGTTACAATTGGAAAGTAGACAAAACGCCTCCAAGGGGTGCAAGCACACGAGTACTGAGAAATGATTAAATTTAAACTAAGGAAATGAAAAGTACATATTCTCTTGTCGAGAGTTTTTGATTCGGGGGCTTTTTCTTCTACAATTTCACTTCTTTTTATACTCCCCGGAGTTTCTTGGTTAACGAAACTGCTAGGAACTACTCCATTACCTTCGTGACTATTCGCTTCTTCAGTGAGAAACTGCTTATTTGGGAGAGGTTATTTAGTAACTGTTGCCACTACTCTTGCCTTTTAACTACTCGTTTCTGGATCGTGGGGGGCGTGCCGGGTTTACTTGACAACTGCTTTCGTAGCTGCTAAATTGGATAAACTACACCTTTTAAACTTGTCTGATTCTGGGCGACTTGAGAGTTTGGGCGATAGTGAGGCTACCGCTCTGGGCGATTGTGCAGTACTTCACTCGTTCAGCCTCTGGGCGTCCTACGGGCTTGGGCGATGATCCTCCTTCGCTCTCGGGCTTCCGATATTCAGATCTTTTCTCAGGTTTCTAGTTTGGGCTTTTCTTCTTGGGCCTTTTAATTGATTTCCATTGGGTCTTCGTCTTGGGTTTCTCAATTGGACTTCCCTTTGATTTTGGGCTCATTTTTAGTGTGTCAACAGTTTTTGATAAAGAATCTTTGATACTATGAATTTCCTTGGAAAAAAAATGATGAAAACCCACAACAGATAATTCGAAAGAGCATAAAATAGATATCCTTGACAAACTCGCTTTTTTTTTTTTAAATTTTCGTTACTTTTTTAAGTTTGTCACTTTTTACGAATTTTGTTACTTTTTGAGTGTTTCACCTTTTTAATTTGTATTACTTTTATGAATTCATCACTTTTTAAAAATTTGTCACTCTTTTTAATTTTGTCATTTTTTTATTGTTTATCACTTTTTTCAGTCACATTTTTTATTTCTATAATTTTTTTAATGACAAATATCAATTTTTAATAAAAGTGACATTGTATGCCATTTTTTAATTAAAAAAATAACGCTTAACTTTAAAAAGTTACAATATGTCACTTTTTTTCATGTTTATTTTACACAGTATTTTTTACTTTCAAAATATGTTTCATATGATTTTTTAAAAGACCCTTAATTTTAAGGATATTTTTGTAAGTTGCCCGTTTCGCACTACAAATAATGCCTAGTAAGTTGAGTGTATCTTGGGCTAATGAAAATGCTAAACAAAGCCCAGATTCATTAACGGCAACAAACACACAGATGTCTTGCGCAGTCGCCTTCCTTCCATCTACTACTTCTGTACTTGCAGAGCAACAATATTATGGCGCTCCATAGTAGTTAGTCCGATGTCATTTCAGAAGCTCCAAAACAAGGAACTTCTCAATCGTATTGAGAATAGCAAGTAGAAGAAAACCTCTCAACCACATAGCCTCTGTAATGTCTATGTAAACACATACCTATGAGTGGTTTTCTCTTATTAAGATTTTCTGCATAATTTGAATTCATATATCCAATGACTCCATCTGTATCTCTACCAAAATGCAAATAATCATTAGAAGAGCCTCTCAAGTATCTGAATATCCATTGCACTATTTTACAATGTTCTTATCAGGATTTGCCATGTATCCACTAAATGCATTAACTGCATGATCCAAATCAGAATAACGAGAAGGTTTATCGTATCATACATCTTCTGATGTCTTTTTCTCAATGGAAACTCAGGGTGAGCGATTAATCAGAAAACAAGCTGTAATAGCAGTTTCAGCCCAAAAAGTATTAAACAACCCAAAATTTGAAGGCATACAACCAACTTTTTCCATCAAAGTTCTATTCATCCATTATGTCACATCATTTTGTTAAGGAGTTCCAGACAATGTCAAGTATTTCAAGATGCCTTCTACCAAAAACTATTGAATTTATCTGAACAACACTCCAACTCATTATCTGTGCGTAAATGTTTTACATACTTTTTAATTTGTTTTTCTATCATTGTTTTCTACTCATTGAAAGTCCCAAACACATTACTCTTCACTTTAAGAAGAATGCCTAAACTTTCTTGATAAAAATCATCAATCATTATCAACAAGTAATAAGCACCTCCTTTTAAAGGTTCTCTGGTCGGTCCCCAAAGACACTCAAGTGTTCCATTTGTGTTGTGTATTCCTTCAGTGAATTTGAATCTTTTCTATTTTTCAAAGATAAAATGCCCACAAAAATTTATCTTAATGGTTTTGTGTCCATCAAGAAGTCATTTCCTACTTAACTCTGCCATACTATTCTCACTCATATGTCCAAGTCGTATTTGCCAAAGTTTTGTAATTTCTTCATGTGTCAAAGAAGAACTAGAAACTGTTGTGTCCCCCATTACTGTAGAACCCTGTAAAATGTATAACTATGTAAAGATTTTATGTCCGTTTATGACAACAAGAGCATCTCGACTCACCTTCAAAATCCCATCTTCACCAATGTATATATAACCCTTTGAGTCAAGTGCACTCAAAGATATGAGATTCTGCTTCAGTTTAGGAATGTGACTTACATTTGTAAGTGTTCTAATAGCCCAATCAACCATTATGATCCTTGGTGTACCAACTCCGACAAATTTGCTAGGCGCGTTGTTTCCCATAATCACTACACCTCTCGAAACTCCTTCATATGTTGTAAATCAGCCACTGTTGGGACACATATAAAAAATACATACCGAGTCAAGAACCCATTTCTCACAAGATTTGGAACCCATGTCAAAAATCACAAGAAACTCTCATTCACTTTGTTTATCTACCACAATATTAGCTTCCACTGTGTTTACATGTTGCTTTCTTTTATTAGTAGCACCAATAGTATTGTTTCTATTTTTAAAAGCATAGTAATCATTTCTATTATGTCCATTTTTCTTACAAAAGAGACAGGTTTTCTCTGGATGTCTGGATTTCGATCTACCCCTTATATTTCTACTAAGATTTCTATCTTGATTTCTCCCACGAACAATCAGGCCTCTAGTCCAACTCCCAGTTCCTCTAGCAAGATACCTAATTTTCTCCTTATACGATAAAGCATCATATACTTCTTTCACAATGAGAGTATCTTGACTATAGAGACTAATATTTTTAAAAATCACATATGATGGCGACAACAACATCAAAGCGAAGTCCTCTTCTCATTACTTAACTTCCAATGTCTCCAAATCAACTACGTTTTTTTTTAATATAGTTAAATGATCATCCAATGACACATCTTCAGATATTTGATGAGAATACAAATGTTTTTTCAAATGTAACTTGCTTGTCAAGCTCTTTGTCATATAAAATTGTTCCAACTTCAACCACAACACAACGACACTTTTCTTCTTTAGAACATCCCGAAGAATTTAATTTGAAAGATGTACATGAATTTGAGATTGAACTTTCTAATCCCTACGCTACTTTCCATCATGTGTCCAGGTTGAAGACGTCTTATCAAAGCCAAGTATGGCTTCATCCAATTCCATGTGCGTGTGAACGACTCGCATCTTCACTTGCCATAGAGTAAATCTCGCGTTTCGATCCAATAATGGAATATCATATTTCATTGATGCCATACGAAAAATCAGCTTTACTCTGATACCACTTATTATGAATTGATCGCACAATAACGACAATAATGAAATAAGCAAAAACAAATAAGAACATCAAAATTTATGTAGAAACTCGGAATGGGAAAAAACCACAGGAAGAAGATAATAATTTTACTATAATTAATACTGAATGTGTTTATAATATCAAAATCTCAATACTCTCAATTGAAATCTAAACTCTCTAACTTTTAAGATACTGTTGAATGTATGTATGAAGATGCAACAATGTGGAATATATATAAATGAGCTTCTTTTTTGGAGTTCTAGATAAAGGAAAAAACGTAAAATCCGAAAAAATTGGGATAAACGAGGCGCCACCAAGCTAGTGCCCCGATGCCCGGGGTGTCAAAACCAATAGGGGCCCAGGTGTTGCGGCGTCGGGCTCCCTACCTCCATATTCTTTAAGGACATTGCGGCGCCGTGACGATGGTGTTGCAGTGCCCACTTTCGGTGATTATGCCTCTAAGGTATTTTTCTTTATCTCAAAGTCCTTTTCCAAACCCAACTTTTAATACTTGATGAAATTTGATCTTTATTAATTAGGACTCCCAAAACCAAAACTCCTTAGACTTCTTCTATCCAACCAAACACCAAATCATGTGGAATTTGGGTCACACCACAATAGTCAATGATAATGTTGTCAGGACGCTAGTGATAGTTCCTTTTCTAAGAGAATAACTTCCACCATCATAATGCTCTCGGCACAAAGACTTGTAGTATATTCTTCTAGTTCAGTTGCCCAATGGCCCTTCAAGTGGTTGTTCTGCCAAGAATTGTGCATTCCATTTGTCTTTTAAGGTGAGACACACCATAAATGTATGCCAAACTATACAGTATAGGTAACTTTTATTGTGCAGAAATATCAAAATGAGATTCCTGTAATCAAACTAGTCTTTTTGGGGGAAAAGTGAAACAGTTTGTAGGGAAGCAATGGATTGATTTGAGACAGATTGACAATAAAATGTGATATGTTGCTTTATATCCATTTATGTATTCGTTATTTTTTCATACATAATATTTGTTTCGAGTTACGAGTTGTTTAGTTTCACACGGAGTAATTATTTGCTTTTGAGATACAAAACATCACTTTGAAATAGGTCCTATCAATTGAAGTATGGCACATCATTGACAATGCGTTAGCATCAATTGTCTGTTTCCTCGAGGACATGCCAAAGAAATTTCTGATAGGCTTAATGATAGAGATCGCTGTTAAATTCTCTGTTATATATTTATGAGATGCATGCATATAGATCAGAATACATTATAAACCTGCCTAAAAGGAATATTGCATGTACCTAATTCTACCAACCTGCAATCAAAATTCTGTTTTAGATATGAAGAAAAGAGAATGCGATGATCAAAAACATTCACGTAAAATGCTAACTACTTCTATGCGTTGTTCATCGGACAATTCTATTAGTAATTCAACCATAAATTTGAGGCAAAGGTCTCCTCTCCTACCATCTTCTTTGGATTTAGGCATGCCTTGTCCAGGTATGAGTTTTTCATATCCAGGGTATATTATATCATCTATTGACAGGGTCATGTCTCCTCCTCCTAACAGAGGGACAGAAATTGTGCATCCCGTCAGGGCTTGAACCAAAGGGACCTCGACTCCTAGCTCCAGATCATCGTCTTCACGTTTAAACAATGGATGTTCTTTTTCATCAATGACGAAGATTATGTCAGCAGGAAGGGTTCCTGGTCTCTCGTCTCCTTTTCCTTCAAAGGTGATCTTTGTTCCCTTTTTCCACCCCGGTTTCACTTTTATCATTAGTATCTCTTCTTTTTCTAAGATTAACCTGTATAAAAAGAAATTCATGCAAAGATAAGTAGCTATGGATTTTAGAAAACATACAGAATACGATTCATTGAGAAGAGCCCAAATGGTTGAAGAAAAGGAAGAAAAACTTCATTTGGACGTATAACAAAAGGCAGAATCCACGTACCCGGTGTTTGAGATGACCTTTCTGGTGATCTTTATCTTCTTTACACATCCAATGCACAATTCTTCGAGGGTGCATTTGAGCTTTTTCTCAATAGGCCGTGGTTTTCTTCGAGCTGTGGATTGTGAAAAAATAATA
This sequence comes from Fraxinus excelsior, assembly GCA_019097785.1. Classification (NCBI taxonomy): domain Eukaryota; kingdom Viridiplantae; phylum Streptophyta; class Magnoliopsida; order Lamiales; family Oleaceae; genus Fraxinus; species Fraxinus excelsior. The sequence goes on along the minus strand of CM032633.1, from coordinate 5,065,743 downwards.
GGCATCGCGGTTCTTCGGCTGGCCATTTTCGAGAGAGAATTTGCCTCCTTTGGTGTAGTGGGAGCTGAAAGGTTGCTAGCCCCTGTTGGAGATTTTGGAAGAGAGGCATAGAAATCCATTGATGTGCTTGTATTGTATGACAAATCTCTTGGACTTGGCATTGGGCTGATCCGGCTTGTGGTACGTGAAAGAAGTGTGGGGCTAGAAATGTGCAATTCTTCATCATCTGATTTTTTCTTTTTTGTCTTGTTTTGATTTCCTGCATTTGCTTCTTCCCTTTTCTTAAGGCTGAGTTCCTGAAATTGAATTTATTGTCGAACAATTAGATAATAATACATACATTTGGAACATTCATGCATGAAATAGTTTGCGTACCCTATAGGCCTCGTTGATGGATCTGAACTTGGATTCAGCTTCGTCTTTGTTGGTAGGATTTCTATCGGGGTGCCATTTCATAACCAGGGATTTGTAGGCTTTGCCAATATCTGCAAGGGATGCTGTCTTTGAAATTCCAAGAATGCTGTAAAAATTTGGTGTTGGGGATTTCGGTGGATCTCCCATGAAGAGAGAGAGAGAGAGAGAGAGAGAGAGAGAGAATGAGAGATTGTGTGAAAATGGAGATTTTATCCAAAAGAAAGTGGTGGAAAAGAATTGAAGCCAGGCTTTTTAGTAGGGGCTTTTATTAGTCATATTTGTTTATTTGGAAATAAAAATAAAAAAATAAATTATTTTCTCTCCATCGTGTGTTCCCATACTTAGATTTTCACATCAAACAGATGTAAATAGAAAGTTCCCTTCAATTTCATAACAAGAAGGAACCAAGTTCTTACAAAGTGCTGATGATCTCGACTTCCCGGATAAAGTCAATGTCCCCTTGAAAATCTGAATTTATGATTTTCTTGACCGCGATCATGGTTGATGATTTTCCTTTGTAAACAGCGCCAAACTGACCTTTCCCAATGAAATTCTTGGCAGAAAAATTATTGGTTGCTCGATCTTCCCTCTTGAACCATATTGACCCGTTCTTATGCCTTATTTCCAACCATCCCGCCAGATGCAACAACCTATTGAGCATAGCAAGACCTAAATGGCAAAACCAGCCCCAACCGATCCAGATATCAGAGCCAGTTCGCCTGTACCCCTTGAACTACTTGCAGGGGCAAAGGAAGGCCGAAAATGCAGGAAAGTGCACCGATAGCTTCGTGGCCAAACTTATTTACTATTCCAGCAGCATATAGAATCGCGTAGTAAAAGCAACTTTTCGAATGAGAACTATTGCAATCAAGTGCTAGCAATCGAGCCTGAACCTGAAAACCAACATGAACATATACATCACAGGCACATAGGAGTGAGATTTTTATTCAGGGACAGAAAATTGAGCTGGGTTTGGAAATCAGAAGGCAAGAAATGAAAGTGGAAAGGTCAGGAAGGCAGAATCTAGACGTCTGCTTGAGGTGTTGGGCAAATCCAATGCCATGGATGCTGATAAGGGTCTGGCAACAACTTCTAGAGGCATCAAGATCAGAACTTTCTCCATTGTTTGTGCTGGCAGATGAGTCCCATGGGATTGTTAGAACATAATTGAGATCAATAGGGAATTGGGATGTGCTTGCCAAGACTAAATTTTGAAAGAAATTACAGATACAAATTCTAACAGGAAAATCAACAAACGTCTTGCGTGCATAAATAAATATTCAGATAACAAAATTTCCCAATTGTTTGAATTCATAAAGCACGTTTTACCATCAAGAGTAATATTTTTAATACATATTTCTACGGCTTGTGTGTTCCACTTCCATAGTGGCCTCAATTTCCTTTCTAACCAAACAGACGGTTACTTTCCGGTCTACGTGTCAACTGCCAATAAAATATTGTCACGTCAGGTAAATGACATGGATATGGGTCAGACGTATAATTTTACTTCTCTACCCCTAATGTACTATTGAAAATACCAAAATACTCTTGTAATGGAAATTATTTTTGATCTCATCGGGAAAGTTGCAGCTTTAGTCTCCAACTTATCAACATATTGCAACTAGGTCTTTAATATCCTAATTGGTGTAGCATAAATAACAGATGAGCGAGTTTTTTATTTTTATTTTTTAATCCCTCTTGATGTAGATACTAATCAGATTTTTGCCAGATTGTGATATTTTAAAATTGAAAGACTTATGGTGTGTTTGTGCCACATTATTTTGAAAAAATATATTTGGAAATAGTAGATTGATGGAGAATGTGTTGTTGAAAAAGAAGGAAAAGTTATTGATGTGATAGAAAATATTATTTTATTGAAAAATGTGTGGTTGAAATTGAGTAGAAGAATGAGAATGTGAATTTTATTATGACTCAAACATGGGCAATTAAAATAACTAGGAGTGTCTTTGGTAGATATTAAAATCGGATTAAAATTAAAAAATTAGCCATTATTGTTTACTTTTATTAGACAAGTGAGACCCAATAACGACTATATTTTCATTTTTAATTGAATTTTAAATTATACCGAACACGCTCTAGATATAGTTTCCCTTTGATTATGACAAGTTCATACCCCTGTTTGGTCCCCATTTTGGAGTGTTGAAAATTTTTCGAATAGTTATTGATGGGGTCATGGGAGAATGTGTGGTAGAAAAATAATGAAAAGTTTTAAATTTGTGTGTAATATTATTTTATTTGATGAATGTGTGGTTAAAATGAAGAGAGAAAAAAATTAATATATTGTAATGGAAAAAAATGGAGGCCAAACGGGGGCTCAAATTCTAGCATTTCTACTTTTGTCCTTGCCTTGTGTGGGCCCATATTGTTGTAAACATGTATAGCTATATATTAAGGACCTTGCTTCTTGGCCAGGGTCAATGACCGACAAAAAAACAGGGGCGCCTGGTCATATGGCTTTATTCATATATTAACTATTATTTTTGGGTTATGCCATTTGTTCATAAAATGGTATATAAGTGATTATATAAAATGACGTGGAGAGAAAAGATTGGATGAAAAAGTTGATTGTTTTTTAAAAATGATAAGTGATAGAGTGACATGTGACATTATAAAAATCATTATTTAAAGCCTGATGTACCCGTAACAATTTCTATTATTTTTTGTTTTCAATAGATCATACTCAAGGTAATTCAATCTTCACTGTACAATTGATTATGAGTAGGGAGCCAAAAACTCCTAAATATCATCATTGCCCCCATAAAAGAAGGGTACGCAATTCAATTGCGGTTCTCCACAATTTCACCAAAAATAGACTCTTTTACGGTAAATCTGCATCAGATATGTACTTAATGTTAATCACATCCATTTAGATGATATATCAATCATTTTTAAAAAAGCCAATAAAAAATGGGAGTACCAACATGTTTAACCTAGAAATGTCAACTTGCTTGTATTTTTGTCCCCTGGGGAGAGAGATCCTCGTGAATGGAACTCTACTAGATATGAAATCGCTACTCAATTTACCATTGGTTTAAATAATAACATACATAATGCATGTGAAGGATACCATAAATAAATACGAATTGATCAATTACCTACGAATTTTATGGAAATTTGATAATGGTACTATAAATTGAAAAGTTGAATATGAAGTTGGAATAGAAAATAAGTTGAAAAGTGAGAACCAAGTTGCTACAATGCTGATAAATGAAGGACCATTAGCGCAATTTCCTCAAACCCATTTGACTACCAAGGGAACGGGGACACAGCCTTGGGTGAACTCTACCACCGGGCTACAGTTCAGACTCGTTTTACGCTCGAAACTTTCGACTGAAAACCCAACATTCTTTGGTTTCTTTCAGTTGCAACAAAACACTGTTCCAAAGAATCAGCGGGAAAAAACCTATCAAAGATTCAATCTTTTTTTGTTTCTTTATATATGGACATACTTTGATCACCAATTTTAATAAAGGGAGGCTAAATTCGATCAAAATTCAATTATGGGGACCCCGTTTAGATCTAGGTTTTGCCTTTTGATCCTTGTACTTCTCTGTATCTGCATCTGTACCCATTCAGTTTCTGCGGAGAACCGCAGGCCTAAGAATGTGCAGGTAGCTCTTAGAGCCAAGTGGTCTGGGACTCCAGTACTTTTAGAAGCAGGGTATGCTTTTATATTACTTAGTTTAAGGAAATATTGATGTACAATTCCTCGTTTCATATGCTTGAATCGTGAATTTGTGCTGATTTGAACATTTTCTTAGTGGTTGATAACTATGTTTTAATTTCTGACGATGTAATACTTTGATTTGCCACTTTAGTTTAGCTTAAATTATTGATTAGTATATCCATATTTCATTTTGGTTGATAGAAAACGAATTTCTTAGCCAAAAGATGTGGTCTTGACTGTTTTTATGTTCTATATTGGCAGTGCATTTTAGTTGATTGCCCTTAATTTCTCCTTATGAGCTTCTCTTTTAAATTTTTGTGTTTTACAGTGAATTGCTTTCTAAGGAATGGAAAGATCACTTCTGGGACTTCATTGAATCATGGCATCAGTCTATAAACGAAGATACTGATTCTAATACTGCGAAAGATTGCTTAAGGAAAATTGCCAAATATGGGAAATCTCTATTAGGTGAAACTTTGGCTTCAGTTTTTGAATTTTCTCTTACTCTTCGGTCTGCATCTCCAAGACTAGTGCTCTATCGCCAGTTAGGGGAGGAATCTCTTTCATCTTTTCCTCTAGCTGATGATATTAGCTCAAACCTTGTTGATGGAGGGATCCCTGAACTGAATGAAACCACAAACATCAAGAAGTCTGAACCCCTTCTTTTGGGTATGAACCCAAGAGGTCCGGGGAAAAGATGTTGTTGGATTGATACTGGTGGGTCACTGTTTTTCGATGTACCAGAACTGCTCTTGTGGCTGCAAAGTACTAATGCTGCGTAAGTCCTGCTCCATGCTATCCTTATAAACTTTCTTGGCAAATACTAATTGTTGAGTTTAAGTTGTTTCCTATAATGATACTGTTTTTGTTGGCAGAGCTGATGACACTTTTCAGCAGCCTGAGATTTTTGAATTTGATCATGTCCATCCAGATTCAACTACTGGAAGTCCCATTGCCATTTTGTATGGGGCTCTTGGGACTAAATGTTTTAAGGAATTTCATATTACGTTGGTCGAAGCTGCCAGGAAGGTACAATATAAATATTATACTTTGCTTCTAATTTATTTTGATTTCGGTGAAACTATTTCTTTATCTTTGTTGGGTTTTGGGATACATATTGGTGGGCTTTTGGATTTCTGGAATTTATTGGTAGAATTCAACACAATGAATAGCTGCCAATGGATATTATGCACATGACATGACACGCCTCCACTGGTTCAACTTACTTAAAAAGCAAAAGAAGACTGTCAATTTAGGAGAAAGGGAGTTTTTAATATTAGTATGTTTTGTTATTTCATATTGTTGTTGTTATTTCAAAGACAGCCTTCAAATATTCTTAAAAAGCCATTTTAGACTTGTATCTCTAATTTGAGTTTTAGGATCAAGGATTCATGTCTCATTACTTAACTCCCAAACTTACTCAGGAAAATGTCACTTTGTTGATCCAGCTCACTTGATATGTCATCTGTCACGATCCAAATGGGGTTCATTTGAAGTAGGTCATTTGTATCTTGATTGTTTAATTTGCAATTGTACGTTGATCTCTCTTTATTGTGTTTATGAAAGACATTTGCAGTTAGCAAATATCTTCAGACTTCTTATTTATTAGACAATATTCACGGACTTTTAGGGAAAAGTCAAGTATGCTGTTAGACCTGTATTGCCTTCTGGTTGCGAATCTAACAGTGGCCCATGTGGATCCATTGGTGCCGAAGAACCACTAAACTTGGGTGGTTATGGTGTGGAGCTTGCTCTGAAGAATATGGAATACAAGGCCATGGATGACGCTGCCATAAAGAAAGGTTATATTTTCTTAGCCTTGTTTACTGTTGATTTTTTCAAAAACTTACAAACATATAATGTGCAAATGGATACTATGTTCTTTGCCTTGGAATTTTTTGTTATGTTTACCTTTATTCTTGTTCTACATTCCTGTTTCTACTAAAATAATCATGATTATCAATTTCAAGTTTTGTATTAAATTAAGTGTCATTCAATTTGAAAAAAAACAACTATATATTCCTTTTCCATTTTTGTTAGTCTGTACAGACTGAAAGAACTTGTTATCCATCTTGGTTTTAGGCCAAATTGATTGATGCCTTGCACATTTTTTCATCCTTAAATCCACTTAGAGTCCGTTTGGCTAATTTTATGAAAGTGCTTCATTTATTTAGAAGAGCTTTTACGGGAAGCTGCTTCTGGAATAGGAAGCTCTTTTAAAAATTAGTTTCCAAACAAGAATTAAGGTAGCTTCCTCCAAGAGATCTTCTATATGAAGCAAAAGTAAAAACAAAAGTTATGCCAAACGAAGCCTTAATGCTGTTTTGCAGTTTTTCTTCTTGAATCTTTTGTAGAGACATTAGCATCTTACATATTTTTTATATTTCTTGCCCTTGTAAAGCCTTAATGCTGTTTTACACCTTTGATGTCCGGTTATTATGTGCCTAGTTTCTAAATTATTCATTGCTCATGGGCTGGTTAAAAATTCTATGTAGAAGAGGAAAAGTTTCCCAAGTATATCATTTATTATATATTATGCAAGTATAGTGCTACTGTAATCTGTTGTCCTATTATATATTATCAACGTATGATTTTATAATTTGATATCTGTAAACAACGGATATTGACGATATATACACTAGTAATAATTGAATAATATTCTACTATTTGAAGAAGAGTTGTATTCATTTTAGCAGGACTATTGATTGTTTCCTACAATTTCATGATTTCTAGCGTTTACTAGGGCAATGGGTTGTATGGAATAGATAAAGTTTGGAGTCTCTAATGATATACTAAAATTATGTTTTACTATGTACTTGCTCTTTGCATCTGTATATGATGTCTGATAGTTTCACATAATGGATTATCACATTCATGAGCCTGAAGTTCCATTAATAAAATAATAATGATTTGGATGATGATGAATGCTTCCTTAAAATAATTGTACTGTGCATTTGTTCTTTTCATCTTTCATTGATCCATGTTACTTGCACAACTTTGAACACAATTGTGAATAAGTGAATTTCCATAAATAAAATGATTATCTAACAATGATGATGAACAATTCCCTTGTGAAATACAATATGACTTATTTCACTCAAGTGTGAACCTTACTTGGTTTGAGGAGGGTTGACATATTAGAATGCCCGTCCCTGAATACAAGTATATGACACTGCTTTAGGACAAGGGACAGCTTCTGAAATTTTTCATATTTGTTGCAGGTGTAACCCTCGAAGATCCTCATACTGAAGATCTCAGCCAAGAAGTCAGAGGATTCATATTCTCCAAAATTTTGGTTTGTGCCCTTTTACCCCCATCTGGCCACTCCTTACCAAAACCCACACACACACAAAAGAAGAAAGAAAGAATAAAAAGGGGAAAAACTCAAAAAAGTTAAAAGGCCTTCACATAGACATCATCAATATTAGAAATATTATAGAACCTTATTCCCATAAATTTAGGTCGGCTGCATGACTCCTTTTTCGGCACTCCATTCAATTATCACTGCATCTATTGGAAGGTTCAATGTAATCTGATCCTTTGCGACTGGCTCTTTTTCTTTCTTTCAATAAAAAGACAAGTTGTAAGAAACAAGGAAATAACAGGTCACTGATATCTTCTGTTGCCCCTGCATACACAAATCACCTGCTAATAGAATTTTATTTCCTAGATATATTCAGCAATTCAAGTTTTCAGCAGCACCACCTTAACCAAAGTAAAAAGGAAATGTCTTTTTGTATAAAAGTAGATTTCCATGGTAACAGGGTTGTAAACAAACTGTGATCCCCCTTTCAGCTAGGCACATTGCCATAGTTTTCACTGCTCATCATGGAACTTAATTTTCTTTATTTTGTCTATGAAAGAAAAAGTTTGTGTTAGGCCTCCAGTGTTGTAAATTTATTGAGCATCATGGTATAGTAACATAATTAAAAAATTTAAAATACTTGGTGAGGACCTAAGTTAAGTTGTGGCCGTTGTCACTTAGAATGTTTTGGGAGAAAAATTATTTAGAATTAGAAAATTCACATATGTGCAAACTCATGCAGGAGCGTAAACCAGAGCTGACATCTGAGATAATGGCATTCAGGGATTATCTCTTGTCATCTACAGTTTCTGATACACTCGAGGTTTGGGAATTGAAAGGTAATTATTCTTATTGTTGCATTGAAAATTCATGACGAGATTACAATATTTCTGTTAACTTATTTTTTACCCATTACTGCAGACTTAGGACATCAAACTGCACAGAGGATAGTTCATGCCTCTGATCCTTTGCAATCAATGCAAGAAATCAATCAAAATTTCCCAAGTGTCGTCTCTTCATTATCACGGATGAAGGTAAGATATTTTTCTGCAGTTACTAATATGAACTGTGATTTGATCTTATATTTTTTAAGCACTGAAAGCTGATACATGATACCCAGTAGATATGATTTACTTTGTAGGCTTATATCTTTGATGTGCATGTTAACTTTTTGCAGCTGAATGATTCCATAAAAGATGAAATTATTGCAAACCAGCAAATGATCCCCCCTGGCAAGTCCTTAATGGCTCTGAATGGTGCCTTGATCAATATTGAAGATATTGACCTTTATCTGTAATACTTCTATTCCTAGCGTGTTTCTGCTTTTCTTTTGTGTTCTTGCTTCTGTTTCTTGGTTATACACTTGATTTTTTCTTCAATTTTTTGAGAGAGCCACAAAGGTGAAAAATGAGAATATGATTTAGTGAAAATGAGAGCGCAGTGACCAATGGGTTTCAGGAGAAGGAGAAACCAGAAATGCAATTGAATATGTCCGTAATGGTGGTGGGCATGGTGTGTATATCTTTCCTAGGTGCCAGCACGTGCATAATTTCTAAGCTGCCTGTTATTCCCATGTTAAAGATCTCCGTGTATATCATTCATCAATAAATGGATTTAAACTTTTGTTGGTTAATATGTGCTAGAATTAGTAATGAATCTCTTTAATCTACCTTTTGTTCTTTTCTCCATTTACTAATGTTTGTATCTCATTGCTGAATTTCCTCTCAATCTGCACCAATGATGAGGTATCCAAAAATGCAAGACCAAAATTGTTTATAGCAAGAGGATGATGATATCTTGTGAATTTACCATACATGTTAGGAGGAGTAGCTGATTATGAGAGTGCTCAATAATTGGGAGGAAAGGACAATGTCAGCTCTTTAATTAATCATAATTTTTAATTCCCTGCTATTTTTATTGTGTCACGTGTCACCTTGGTTGTTTAAATTTTGTTCTAAACCTAGTTGGATTTTTTACACTTGCTTTGACTCAAGGAAACTAGTTGCTGACTCGTGGTAGTCATGTGAACTTCATAGGCTGGTTGACATGGTCCATCAGGAGTTATCGTTGGCTGATCAATATTCAAAATTGAAGGTATGAAATGCCAAAACTGTTGCATAAATAAAATCAAAATCAAAATTGAAGGTAGAAGTGCAAGATTTTAGGTTCTTCGCATAACGTTAATATAACTTGAGAAGAATGTCTGATATATTATATTATATGCTAAGAGTTGCATCAATTAGTCTGCTGCTCAGATGGAGTTGTTTAGACTTCATATCATTATCCATATGTTTAGTTCCAAAATAATGAAGCTAAGTGGGTGTAAAATATCACCTTATATCATTGGATGCAAGCTTCCTGGCTAGCAGCAATGTGATTCAAGTCCACTGTATCCTTTCAGAATTCTTTAGGAAATCAGTATATTTTCGGTAACCGTCAAAGGATTTGAATCTGAATGTAATTCAGGTTTAGTATCTATTGCCTAGGAATATATTTTTTTGGGTATCCTAACACAGCACGTTCTTATTTTTTTTTTATATATATAGACATCTCCCAAACAAATAAGAAGTTGATAAGCTCAAAACAATAACATAGACTTCCCTATGTACTTTAAACTACCACAAGCTGTTCTAAAATGTTATCAACTTTATCAAACATCCTGATTTTAAATTTTGTAGTGGATATTGGAAAATGTACAAGTAGTGTGACTTTTTTTGTGCATGTAGTATTTCCTTGTTTTAAGACTAGCTTGAATGTTGCCATAGCTTTTACTCTATTTCAATTACTAACGGTTAAATGAAAATTTTGAAATCTAAAAGCGAAGTGTTTCCATTATAGAGTTGTGACATCTTTATGAGACATCCGAGAAAATAGTCAGAGTGTAGTCTTTTTGTGTTAATTGTTGCATCTATAAATTTTAGGATTCATCTGTTACGTACAATTTATCCATCAATTATCACATATCTGACATTGTTTTGAGTTTGTATTCTTCTCCATAGTTGAGTTTAATTTCATGGCATATTTTCTGACTCACTTAAGGCTAATGATAAATGGTAATAAAATCTCAGATCCCTTTGAGTACTGTGAGGAAACTCCTTTCGGTTGTACCTCCATCTGAGTCCTTTACATTTCGTGTTGATTTTCGATCTCCTCATGTTTACTATATCAACAATTTGGAAGAGGATGCCATGTACAAGCGTTGGCGAAGTAACATAAATGAGGTATATATTCTCTCTCTCAGTGTTTATACCTGTTTTGTTGGCCAAGATGGCTTGTTTTATACACAAAACATGCTATTTAATATTCATTTTGTCTTGCTTCTGCAGCTTTTGATGCCAGTCTTCCCTGGACAATTGCGTTACATTCGTAAAAACATCTTTCATGCAGTTTACATACTGGATCCTGCATCTCTTTGTGGGATAGAGGCAAGTTCCATCTGTTCTTTGTAAATGATCTGTGTTTTCTGCGTATGCTTCATATTGGTGTCTTGATTTGTCTCTGTAACCTATTGGAGTATTGCAGACCATTGACACGATCATTTCCTTGTTTGAGAACAATCTTCCTTTGAGGTTTGGTGTAATAATGTACTCAGCCAAGTTGATTGAGAAGATCGAAGCAAATGATGGTGAACTTCCGCTTGCTCAATTAGCAGATGATAGTGGAGAAGACATTTCCAGTTTGGTAATTGATTCCATTTCATCAGTACTTCATTTACTTATCAAGTATATATGCCTTCACGATGTTTTCAAGGTCTAGTTTTGGTTACATTTTAACGATTCATGTGTCTTTAAGAACTAAAAAAACCATTGATAATGCCTAAGAAGCACTGATACGGACACGAACACGAGTCTCCGACATGCAATATTTTGAAAATGTTCCGAACCGATACATCGTCAACACATTGGTTAAAATATTATTTTTTTAAAACTTTTTTAATTTAATAGTCTAAAGTAATAATTTCTTTTATGCTTATTGCTTCATATATAAATAATTAAATAGAAATAGAAATCAACATAAAAATTAATTTATAAGTTTGATTTTTTACTGGGGTAAAATAGTAAAAATATTAATCAACATAAAAATTTACTTGTTGCTTTGTCAAAGGATAAGGCTACAAAAAAAAAAAAAAAAGTCTATTAAATATAAAATATATACTAGAAAAAGAAATTTTACTGAGCATTTAATGTTATTGGGCCCAACAATATGAATTAACAATTACATTGGTTTCCTTCCTCAGACTTCATTTCTTTTTTTCCTCTGTAGTCATCGTCTCTTCGTTTTCTCTTTTCTTCTTTTCTTCCTTAGCAGTCACCGTCTCTTCATTTCTTCTTCATAGTCAGCCATCTCTTTTTCATTGCTTCTTCCTCCTCAGCCGTTTGCGCCTTTCCTCCAGCAGTTACTGCAATTCTTTTTCATCAGCATGACAGCCATCTGCATTTCTTCCAGCCATCTATTTTTCTTACCGTTTTCTTCCTGCCGTCTTCATTTCTTCATCTCCAACACTACTCAAGGACCTCTGACACTCGTCGGCAACGTGTCGAAGATGTACCGGTGTTCGATACGTGGACATCGATATGTCAACACTGGCAGCGTGTCCATGCTTCCCAGGATAATGCATTAGTAATAGCTTTGAAGAAGGCTATGAAAGGGCTGTTTGGGCCAGATTTTAATCTGAGTCAAAGTCAAACAATCAATATCAACCACATCTTTCATGGCCCCACATCTTTTCAACCACCCATTTCAAAAACTTCTATCACAATTTCGCTTAAAATCTGATTTTAATCTACACCAAACACTCTCGAAATCTTGAAGGAACTTTTTATGGTTCCTCATTCTTTAGCATACATGCTACTTTTCAAAATTTGAGGCTTTGGTAATGCTAAAGAAGGCAAACTGGCAAAGTATGTGAAAGTGTACCATTAACATTTCCAAGGAAAGAGATGAATGCTCCAGTGTTATGATTCCTAATATTTTTAAATATTTGATTGGTTAGTTGCTTTCCTTTTTTACTCTTCGTATTCTATTATTTGTTGGTTTTTCTTTTTTGCAGATTATACGTCTTTTCATCTACATCAAGGAACACCATGGGACTCTAATGGCTTTTCAGTTTTTAAGCAATGTACATGTCTGATCTCTGCATTCTTGCTGGTTCATGTGTTGAAACCTGTGGGCTAGTCAAGTTGAGGAACTAGTTCTCAAGATTTACTATTAATTAACACACATATATTCACTAATGTAGGTAAACAAATTGAGACTTGACTCATTTGAAGAAGATACTCCTGAAAGATATCATGTGGAACGGGCTTTTGTGGAAACAATACTGTGAGTCTCTATGTTAAAATTTTGCCCCTACCAGCCATATAAATTTCACATTAACTTTTTTTCTCCTCGACTATGTGAGACCACACATTTGATGAGTTTTTTTCTATTTGATCAATTTGAGATACATGTAATTGTTACTTAAGCTCTATATGTAATTTTATCAGTATTACAAACAGTTCACTTATAGTTTCTCTCTTTAGTCCGAAGGCAAAATCTCCACCTCAAGATACTTTATTGAAGCTGGAGAAGGAGCAAACTTTCAATGAACTGTCTCAAGAAAGCTCCATGTTCGTTTTTAAGCTGGGTTTGTCCAAGCTTCAGTGCTGTCTCTTGATGAATGGGCTTGTCCATGAATCTAGTGAGGTATTTCACAAATGATTGCTGCATTACACTTTTGTATAATCTATTATTTTATGAATTATTTAATATTGTTCAAATTATGCTGAATTCTGTAGTTTCTGGTTCATTCCTTTCCTCTAAAAGTGCTTCAGATATTGTTCTTGAGTTAATTTACTAGTCATTATGGCACCACAACTTCTTCGTTAAAATTTGATCTTGATTGTTACTATGTCCATCTGATCGTATATAAACATGACCATAGCAGTATCGCTCTTTTAAAAATTTCAATCTGAATGGATGGAGTCAATAGTAGCATTTATCTGACATTAAATTTTTTTTGGCTCTGTTATTACCAGGAGGCTCTTATGAATGCAATAAACGATGAACTTCCCAGAATACAGGAGCAAGTTTACTTTGGGCATATAAATTCTCACACCAATATTCTGGACAAATTTCTATCGGAAAGTGGCATTCAACGTTATAATCCTAAGGTACAATAATGTCAAAATATGTGCTGATGCATTTATCTGCTTTTTTTAATGCTATATGTCAGTTTTTCTCTCAGGGTGTCTCTCTTGCTAAATCTTCTATGTCATTGTAATCATGTAGATTATTGCAGATGGGAAGGTCAAACCAAAATTTGTTTCGTTATCTGCATCAATTCTTGGAAAAGAATCTGCTTTATACGACATTAGCTACTTACATTCACCCAAAAGTAAGCTCTTTTTTAGTTAATCAATGTATGTTGAACTTTCCATTTGGCTGGATTTTTTTAGTTCTAGTGTACGATTTCTTTACTTTGGTTCCAGCCGTGGATGATTTGAAGCCTGTGACTCATCTTCTTGCTATCGGGATTAGATCAAAGAAAGGGATGAAATTGCTTCGTGAAGGAATACATTATCTGGTAATTTTAGATGCCATGTATTGTGAATTTCCTAATTGGTTTTCTGATTAGTTCTTTATAACAAATTGAAGGAATGAAGTGATGGATGCAAGTAAAAGTTTGAAAGTCATACATGTTTTTTAGCTAGATAAAATTTTGGGCCATATAACCACATATTGGATGAGACTAAGTCTGGAAAAGAAATCGATCCAATTCGAAGTCTGTTCATGTGATTGTTTATTTATGAGTATCTTTGTTTGTCTTGTGCTCATAATAAGCTTGGGACTTTGAGTTTAGGTTTGTCTGTCATTCGTTTACAGAGGAGCTGCTAGTGATCCAATCACCGATAAGAAAAATGTTAAAAGATTCAAAGAGTATTCATTTACTTTCTATAGTTACAGGTGGACCCATGTGACAAATAATGGAAATTTCTGTCGAAGCTTGCAACATTGGCACAAACTCTTTAAGTCCATCATAATATTCATGTTTATGACTTCATAATAAAGCAACAGTGATCTTAGGATATTCCTGTGTGACACTGTTTGAGAAGTGCTGTGAAGTTATCCATTTTGTGTTTTTTCCACATGTTGAAACTAAATAAATGTTTTTGTTATTTTACTTGAACTGATGACAAGTTGTATATGGATTCATTGCCACCTTAGCTGAATGTTTTCTTTTCCATTCTTTTATGGATATCATGTTTCCATTTTTATGTACTACTTTGCAGATTGACGGTTCTAAAAATGCTCGCATCGGCGTGTTATTTAGTGCTGAGGAGGATACAAATCTGCCAAGTCTCTATTTTGTGAAAGTCTTTGAAATCACTGCATCCTCATATAGGTTTGTTAGTTTCTTTTTCAGAACTTATTTTTCACCAAGCTTATGTTTCGCGTTAGTGTAGAGCCTCTTGATCATTTATTCAAATGTTTTCTTTGTTAATTTTTTCTCCCTTTCTAATGTAATCGTATTTGCAGTCATAAGAAAGGAGTATTACAGTTTCTGGATCAGTTATGCTCATTCTATGAGCGAGAATACATGCAGGCTTCTGGGGTTACTGAAAGCACTCAAGCACTCATCGATAAGGTCTTTGAGTTGGCTGATGCAAATGGTTTGCCATCTAAGGGCTACGAATCTGCTCTATCTGGGTTTTCTGCCGACAAATTGAGAATGCACTTGAATAAGGTGTGATGCATTATGCTGGTCAACTTTTTGCACCAAATAATTATATAAAAGATGAATAACTTATGTGTATGGAAACTGGCTATGAGGTTATCACTTTAGGTAACTCTTTCCCTGTAGAAAAACAGAGCAGAATACCTTTATGTAAAGGAAAAATGCAAACTGTCCACGTAAATTATTCCACTGCCTGTCTATTCTATTCAACAGCTCTAATTTAGTGCTTCATAGACCAAATAATTAATGTGCATCCTTCCATCAAGTCACAAGTCAAAGGAATAATAATGGGTGAAAGCAAATAGATCGGATGCAATACCCATCTGGTAGGTAATTATTAACATAGCTTTGGCTATTTTCTAAACTAGACACCAACTATCAGTGAAACTATCAATCTGTCCAAGAATATTTCCTATTTATAAACCCTAGCATATTAAAAAGACCAGTTGAACAACTTTGATACCCACACATTAAATTACTTGCAAAATAAACCGAGAGAAAATTTCCAAATGTATACGAATATATCAGAATATAATAATTTTGGTCCATCCATAATGCCATATCTAACATGTATTCCAGTATGTCAAATGAGTCCACACACCATTATCTTAACTTTTTGACAGTCTTTGGCCAAGTCCACAGATCCTGAAAGCAGAGAATTATACCAAGCCCAATGCTTAGACACACATCATATCTGATACCCTCACCTGAGTCCATTTAACATCAGATCAAGATTTATATAAGCTGTTTAGAATGCTGAACCATGCAGTGTTTAATCATTAGTTCCATAATTTTGCAGGTGATCCAGTTTTTATGCAGGCAACTTGGACTTGAATATGGTGTGAATGCAGTTATTACCAATGGGAGAGTGAGTTTTGTCTTCCCTTTCCTTTTTATTTGAATTTTGTATTTGATTTTTAATAAAACTATCAATGGATTGACTTGATGTCTATATTGTTATTCTCCTATAATGATTTACTTTATTTGTATATTATTCTGATTGGCAATTTCATTTTGTATTTAGTTTATAAATTCCTCTCATTTTTGTGATTTATAGGTGATCCAACTCCTTGATGGTAATACATTCTTGAGCCATGATTTGCACCTTCTGGAATCCCTGGAGTTGAAGCAACGAATAAAGCATATTGTTGAAATTATTGAAGGCATTAAGTGGGAGGACATAGACCCTGACATGTTGACAAGGTTTGTGGATGCTAGTGGAGTTTTTTCCTTGCATTCTCTTTATATGATAGTATCAAAAAAATCTCTTATCTGCCCAACGGCATTTATTCTTTCATGTGATCAAAAGTAGCTTTATTCGTGTAATTTTGAAGCTAATGCATTCAGTTTTTATTGTCATATAGATATAGTCCAATATATTTTCTTTATATTTGACTGTCATCACTTCACTCATTCACTCCTGGTCCTAAGTAGTCCTTATTGCACCCTGCTCTCCAGCCTTGTGGACAAGTATGTAACAGTGAAACAAAGAGGAAAGTATAATAATGTTTGTAGAATAGACACGATAATTAGGAAACCTCGAAAGTAGGCCCCTGTTTGACAACCATTAAAACAAATTCTCAAAACTCATTTTCAACCACACATTCTCACAATAAATATTCTGCTTGTAAACCCGAAATTTTTTCTACTTTTTAACCACATTCTTCAAAAAAATCACTATTCCAAAACTCATTTTCTCCAAAAAAAAAAAAAAAACTCATTTTAATGGTTGTCAAACAGGGGCTAAATATTAAATGACTAATGGAATAGGAAATGAGGAAAGTTACATATACTGTTGTGAACATTTTTTTAAATGAATAAGAAATGGAGCAAGAAGAACATCGTTGGCCAGGCTGGGGACTTCTATAGAAAGATGCAGTAGAACTTTTAATAGCCAATGACTTACTAGTTGAGGCTTCTAGATTTTACTGTCAATGGTTATTCCGATAGTGAAGTTGCTTACTCTGGTGCTTCTTTGATTTATAACTTTTGTACTAGTTTATGTCATTATAAATCACTCTTTCTGATCTTGTTCTGCCCTTCCACTTTTAATGTTTAGTCTACTTATGTCATTATGTAAAAGCAAAAAGTTGTATTTATAGAAGAAAATTGATGGATAGTTTGTTGCTTGGTTATTTTTGTCATCATATCCAGGTTTCTCGTTACTGGGTTTTATTTTGTGATATTTAGAGACTAAATTGCATAGTTGCATGTCACCATGATGCTATTTGTTCTTTGTTCTGCAGCTTGTTTTATACAACAGATTGCTTGATGTTATCAAGACTTGAGTGATATATTTATATATATATATATATATTTTTAATTTGTGCAGCAAGTTCATCAGTGACATTGTGATGGCCACCTCATCTTCAATGAGTCTACGAGATCGAAGCTCTGAGAGTGCTCGATTTGAAATTTTGAGCGCAGAATATAGGTACGGATATTATTTCTAACAAAAAATGGTTTCTATATTTTGTTGGGATAAACAGATGATAGGGCATTGTTAGTGAATTACAGAAAATGTATCTTACATAAGTGCTAGGTGTTAAATTCATTTCTTATGTGAATTTCAGAACACATTTAATACTTCCTAGATCGAGTTTGTTTGATAGAAACTAAATATTATCCTTTAAAATTATTCAACGCAGTTAATTGTAGTTCAAAATGTAAACTGAGTGCCATGACTTACCAGTTAATCATGAATAGCGGAATAATAAGAAACTTCAAATGTAATGTATGCATATGAGCTTCTATACATGTATTCAACCTAGTTGATCATATGTTATATTGTATATATGTTAATAATTTTAAATAAGAAATATATAAAGGATCATTTCTATAATATTTTATTACAATAATTGAATTGTTTGCACGTTGATAATAATTACTCCCTCTGTCCCATTTATATAGGCTCACTTTCCTTATTTTCTTATCCCAATTATGTAGTCTTGTTTCTTTACTAAGAATGTTTTGTTTTGTTCATTTACTAATATACACTTATTTCTTTACTATTTCCAATAATAATTTACTACTAATTATTGATAATTAAATAAGGGTAAACTAGAAAGTTTTTGGCAAAAATTGTTTTTCTAACAACATTAAATAAGATTTCTTAATCCGTGTGAAAAAACAAAACAAGCCTATATAAATGGGATGGAGGGAGTATAAAATAAAGGATATGTAAAAAATAAAATTATTTTTCATGTATAAGCAAATTATACATTTTGTCTTCTCTCTCTTTCTACACAAGGATGCAAAGCACGTACAACCACATCCACGGATACTCTAGACTTATTGCTATTTTTCAATGAGATAAGTTGTTTTACCTCCTTATATCCCCTGTTCTCTTTGAAGTTCAATGTAGTTTGTCATATAATTTTTTTGTGCCTCATGTCCGCATGCATGCTTCATACAGGCAACTGGCAAGAGTTCATTATAACTTGCCATTACAATGGGGTGTTTCACTTCCTAAATTCATGCTTCATTGGTTCTTTGACAGTAACTCTTACCCATCTAATTTGAGGAGTGATGGAAAATGTTTTAAGAAAAAAAATTTGTGCGTTAATGAATTAATTGCGGTATTTGTGCAAAGAATGGCATCATGTAGATTCTCATAGCATATACATTCTGGTTCGTATGACTTCTCTCTCTTATTCTAGTTAATGTTACTTTAGGTTGCTGATTTCTTCACCCATCCTTGCTTAGTTATCTAAGGATTTTTTAAAATAGATATCTGTCAAATTTGCTGATTAAAAAATCTAGCATTTACCATTTCATTAAGCCTTTATGACCATGCACATATAACTGCAAAATAGACATTCTAAATATTTGTCCCTATTGTTCTCAGATAATTAAACTGTGTAAATATTGCTTCTTTTCTCAAAGCCATCCAAAATTGTACAGTGAAGTGCAATTGTATTAGACAATTGTTCTAGTGTTGGAATATTCTTTGGTACAATGATATCTGATTACCTGTAAAAGACAATGGATTTACCTAAAGGTGCAACTTTTAAACAGTTAAAAATATAATTTTCCAACTTCTGTGCTGCATTTCATTGTTTCTCCTTGTGCTTAAGCATCTTGAATTTTCTTGCCGCAAGAGGGTCAATGAGAGTCTATCTTTTAATAGTTGCAGCCTGTTGTTAGTGTCTTCATCCCTTCTTTTAGAAGTATTAAACGTAGTATCAATTTCTTCTGCTTTTATGCTATATGCAGTGCTGTTGTTTTACAAAATGATCATTCAAGCATTCATATTGATGCTGTTATTGATCCCTTGAGTGCTTCTGGGCAAAAGTTATCTTCTCTTCTGCGGATTCTGTCAAAGTACGTTCAACCTAGCATGAGACTTGTACTCAATCCAGTGGTAATTATTTTCTTTACTGGGAGTGCATATTTATGTGTTTTGATATTTTATATACTCTGTACATTTTGCATGCCCTCGATCATTGTCAGGGTATTTACTTTTTATTTAAATATGCTCTGTGTAAAGATGTGGCTGAGTTAACCTTCTTAATACAATAACCTATGACTTGGATTTTGAAATTAATGTTGTTGGTATTCCTGGCAGAGTTCTCTGGTTGATCTTCCCCTGAAGAATTACTACAGATATGTTGTCCCAACAATGGTATCACCAATTCTTCGGAGCTAATAATCCCTTTCTAGAATCCAGGGCTTCTTATACTTATTGTTTTGATTTTTCAGGACGACTTCGGCAGTACAGATCATACAGTGCACGGTCCCAAAGCATTTTTTGCGAATATGCCGCTATCTAAGACACTTACCATGAATCTTGATGTTCCTGAGCCATGGCTTGTTGAGTCGGTTGTCGCTGTGTAAGTTTCATGTAGAATCTCATGTTTATTTTACTGCAATGACCTCTACAACTTGAAAACCTAGCTGACAGCTGGACATTGATATATTTTATTGATCACGGGCATGGTTCCTTAAATGGTTCCACCTTTCTTATTTTGGAGCTAAATGTTACAGCCATGACCTCGACAACATATTGCTTGAAAACCTAGCTGACACCAGGACATTGCAAGCAGTTTTTGAACTCGAAGCTCTTGTTCTTACAGGTATTATTATGATTAATGTTAATTGTCTACTGTCCATCAACTGATCAGTTTAAAAGAACTAATCAGAGTACAATATAACCAGGTCATTGCTCGGAGAAAGATCACGAACCTCCCCGTGGCCTGCAGTTGATCCTTGGAACCAAAAGTTCTCCCCACATGGTTGACACCCTTGTCATGGCTAATCTAGGTTACTGGCAAATGAAGGTTTTTCCTGGAGTTTGGTACTTGCAGCTTGCTCCTGGTAGAAGTTCCGAGCTCTATGTTATGAAAGAAGATGCTGATGGAAGTCAGGGAACAACTTTGTCGAAGCGTATTACCATAAATGATTTGCGGGGTAAATTAGTTCACATGGAAGTGGTGAAAAAGAAGGGCAAGGAACACGAGAAATTATTGGTTCCTTCTGATGATGATAATCATTCTGCTAACAAGAAGGTAAAGAAGCTTAATTGTTAATCTTGTCGTTTCTTTTCACCTTACGTAATCCATATGAAAGAGATTATCTCATTGACTTTACATTGTTTGTACTTAAGTGTTTTATATAATAAACGTCCAGGGGAATCAAAATGGCTGGAATTCAAATTTTCTCAAGTGGGCTTCTGGATTTATTGGCGGGAAAGATCAGTCGAAGAAGGGTGAAAGCACTTCCAAGGTGATGACTCTTTTCCTGCCATTACTTCATGATGCATACACAGATGCACTTGAGAGATGGGCTCACATGTACTTGGCACATTATCTTATTAACTCGCATGTCAACTTTTAGTAGATATTAAAAGAAAGTTATTCTTTAAATTAACAATCTTCTTGTCACGTTCTCTAGGAGAATGGGAGTGTTGGCCGTCATGGCAAAACTATTAACATATTTTCTGTTGCCTCTGGACACTTGTAAGTTTCTCATCTGTAATAATCCTCTCCTAGTTTCCTCCTTCACTGTACCAACATTTGTTCTAAACTTCTCAAAACATTTTTTGAGTATTGGTGGAGAACCAAGAATTCATATCTTTTATCAGGCTGTGGCATGGTCCTCTAATAATGTCAGACATGACTGAATGTTAGGTCTTGAATCTGTGAGAAGTTAAAATTACTCTGGCTGGCTATCATTATTTTGAATTGTCAAGGGTTTTAACTGGTCAACATTTTCCTCCTCCCTTTAATCCTTTATTTCCTGAGTTTCAGTAAACAAGTAACTAGAGATTAAAATGCTGATTCAGAAGCTCTGAATCATTCTTTTTATATTGTCATGAATAAGGACACAGTCATCCTCTTTTTTCACTTCTCCTTTTTCCTTTCCAGGGTGAAAATTATACTTTGAACTGTCTGACGGACCTCTTTTCTGTTTATATGTTACTTCTGTGTACTTATATATCTTTTTTAACCACTTCATGAATTGTATTTGGCAGGTATGAGCGCTTTCTAAAAATTATGATTTTAAGTGTTCTGAAGAACACGCATCGGCCTGTCAAGTTTTGGTTTATAAAGAACTACCTCTCTCCTCAGTTCAAGGTTCTGTTCTAACAATCATCATTTTATTGGCTGCACCAGTTCTGCTTTGCCATTTCATGCTGAATATCTTTGCATTGTTTAGGTCATCTGTTTTTTGTTGTTTGTGTTTCTATCTCCAGGATGTAATCCCTCGTATGGCTTGTGAATATGGTTTTGAGTACGAATTAATTACCTATAAGTGGCCTACATGGTTACATAAACAAAAAGAGAAGCAGCGAATCATTTGGGCTTATAAAATCCTGTTTCTTGATGTCATTTTTCCTCTTGCCTTGGAAAAGGTATTTTACTTTGTTCTAGCATAAAAACACTATGCCGCTTGATCAGCATTTTGTCTTAATATTGGATTATATGGAATGTCTAATGTAATAAGTTTGACACCTGCAGGTTATATTTGTTGATGCAGACCAGATTGTGAGGACAGACATGGGAGAACTCTATGACATGGATTTAAGAGGCCGGCCTCTTGCTTATACTCCATTCTGCGACAACAACAAAGAAATGGACGGCTACAGATTTTGGAAACAAGTAGATACACCTCAATTCGACTAATTTAACAATTATCCCATTTATGCAAAATTAACAAAAAAAATTAACATTCTGTAACAGGGTTTCTGGAATGACCATCTACGAGGAAGACCATATCATATTAGGTAACTGCAGCTTTTTATTGAACATATTTTGCTAATTTTGGTATTTCTCATTAATGATAACAGCCCGCCTGATAACATTGTGTGCTTCTGTAGTGCTTTATATGTCGTTGATCTGGTCAAATTCCGGGAAACAGCAGCAGGAGATCAACTAAGAGTTTTCTATGAAACCTTAAGCAAAGATCCAAACAGTCTTTCTAATCTTGATCAGGTAAGTTAATATATTTTAACGGTTCTATGTTTTTGTGCACATCTGAAATTCATTTGCCTACTATTCCACGTTACATATAGAGCATGTTTGGGATGTCTCTCTGTCTAAATTCCATTTAGATGTCTCTCTGTCTAAATTCCATTTAGGGCCAATATTTTTGCCAGATGATCGAAAGCATTAATCCCATCAACAGTAGAATCTCTCCCTTTTCTTCCTTTAATGTAATGCATGGTTTTTTCAGGATCTACCTAACTATGCTCAACACATGGTACCCATCTTCTCTCTTCCACAAGAATGGCTGTGGTGCGAGTCTTGGTGTGGTAACGCGACAAAGTCCAAGGCAAAGACGATAGATCTCTGCAACAATCCCATGACAAAGGAACCCAAGCTTCAGGTGATAATTAATTTCATGAATTTCGCTTCTTTTTTGTCCCTTTGTCCCGTCATCATAGCTTTATCTTTCCATGACATTTCTGTGTTCAGGGAGCTAAAAGAATAGTTGCAGAGTGGCCGGATCTTGATTTAGAAGCTAGACAATTCACTGCTAAAATTTTAGGTGAAAATGTTGAACCGCAAGAACAAGCAGCACCTCCTCTCCAAACGAAAGACAAAATTGGTGACTTTTCATCAGAAGATGAGGAATCAAAAGCAGAATTGTAAGTGTAGTAACCTATGAAGCAGTTGGAGTTTTAACCCGTGCTTAACAAGCCTCGGGTATGCTCCCCTCCCACATACATGCTTGCTGATCTCATTAGAAATTCGAAAAGAAAAAATCTTGGAGAAGCTATTTTTTGCCAGGGAAAGCCGAGTACAGGATTTGGTAGAGAACCTTTCATGGCATAAGGTTGGTGAAACAACCTTTGAAACTATATTTATATGCTTTTTAACATTGCATCATTTTGGAAAACCCATTGTTTTTAGTGAAATTTTGCCTTGAACCCTTTCTTAACACTCGGCCCTTAAAAAAAGTCAAAAAAAAAAAAATCACGAGGGGTGAGAAGGTAGATATCCTTCCAAAACGGACAATACGTAAGAGAACATCCGGACACGAAGCTCGGGTCATTACAAACAAATACAAAGGCTGATGTTGTCCATATGTGCAAATTTAGTTCTTAACAATGTCTTGTTTCGTCTGAATTCTCATCTGTCTAGTATTAAATATTAAAACTTTGTTTTTCAAATTTGGAATTACACAATTATTCTGTTCCTTGTTTTATCATTTTGTTTGTTGTAGAATCCATCTAAAGTCCTATTGTTTATATTCTATTATTTTATTTTATATATAAATTTCTGGGTTCTTTTAAACAAAGTAAATAGAAATGGTGCGTACCCTGTAATGTGAAATTCCATGTAGTCCCAAAAGAATTAGGAGAGATATCTCAATCTAATGAAACATTTCTTTGTTAGGACGAAATCATAATGGAAGACACCCAATCATAAAAATTCCTATTGAATTTAGTCGCTAAATCTACTCAAAAAATCATAACGAGATGCATAGTCGTCATGCAATTATTGATAGTGCTTGTCAATGTCAACATGTGTTAATTTCTTATTGCAAATGCTCGTGATTTGTTGATGTTACATCGAGTACAAAAAATACAGTGTCTCGTTTTTTACGTTTTCACGTTTATTTTTTAGAAGATAAATGATAGGAAAGGCATATTTAACAAACCTACAAATGCAAGTGTACGGTTTTCACCTACCAAATAATAATGCATTCATGGCTATTATTATTGGTCCGACATTAATAATATTGAATACTAAACATGTTTTTGAAAGATAACTTAGAGATTGTACGAATAATTTCAAATTTACCATTTTCTTCAATTTAAAAATAATTGATTTTTTTTTTCTGGAAAAAATGTTTATGAAATAAAGTTTTATCATTCCAAGATTTTGACATGATTTTTTCCATAATATCAACTTTATGCTGTCTTCCAGTGGACCAAGTGAACGGTCTTATGGCTAAGGTATAATTAAGCGTGTGGGTCTATGACTATAATGTTGGAGATTGAGATCCAACTAACAATCCACATATAATTTATTCGACAGCAAAAATGTTATAGACTTAATGTCAAAGTATCAGGTCTCTTATCTGGTCGGAATAGTCAAATCAAACTCGAAAATAAATTGAAATTGAATTAACAACATGAAACATATCTGAATTAGTAGGAATTTGAAGAATGTATAAAATTGTATGAAAAAATTTTGATGTACATAATAAATGTATAGGGGTGTCCATAACTCTCAGATAGGGTGGGACCTGTAAAAATGTGGGTCCCACCTCATGTGAGGGTTATAAACACTCTTATGTACATATATTCTGTACACCAAGCACATCTCTTCTCCATCTAAGCATGATCTAGGTTTTTTACGGGTCACACCTCATGTGAGGGTTATGGACACCTTTATGTACATATATTATGTACACTAAGCACATCTCTTTTCCATCTAAGCATAATTTAGGTTTTTTACGGGTTCCACCTGTCCACCCCATCTGAGGGTTATAGACAACCCTATGTACATATATTATGTACACCAATCACATATCTTCTCCATCTAAGCATGATCTAGGTTATGATAATGTCACATGAATGGCAATCATGATACTTTATGTATGACCCTGTCGTTTGCTATACTATATTCTCTCCACCCGTGGATGGATATATTGTACTTAAAAGTTATTTTTTTAAGTAAATTAAAATTTGGAAAGGAAATTTTGTTTATAAAATTGTTGGGTATGTGAAGAATGTGTTGTTATATATTTTGTAATTTTATCAATTAATCAAAACTATCACTCAAGTGAATGAATGTGAGATTATAATGTTTGTTCGAGTTTCATTAAATTTCTGAATGAATTCAAGAATATATTTTAGTTAAAATAGTTATTTATAATTTTAATTTCATATTTGATTTAACTAAAAAAATTAAGTTAAGATCAACAATTAAATTTAGCCACACATTTCAACTCACAATTTTTATCAACTTTCCTAATGTAGACACTTCAGTATCAGGCACGATTGTCAGGAATGAAATACATTATAGTCACACATTTCATCAACTTTTGTTAAAATCTACTAAATATTTTATTTTTCAATAAAATCGAATAGGGCTAAGTAACGAGCTACTTATGAATAACTTTAATTTTAAAAAATTAGAGTCTTTTTTGAACTTTTTTAAGAAGGTTAGGTGGCAAATACTTGAGAATAAAATATTGATATTTCAGTCTATTTCCTCATTAAAGAAACAAGTTCATTATTGTTTTCATTCCTAACATTGACCTTAAGTTATCAAAGAGCACATAAATCTATTTATTTATATTTCTCTTTTGTTTTACATGTAATCTGTATTTACTTTTTATAAATAGATAGTGATATTGTGACGACGCACTTATTATGTTGAATTATCTTTAGTGGCATCTTTAATTATTCTAATTTTTTTGGACAAAAATATAGCACAAGCAATTCACATCCACCACAATAATGTTAGCTGCCCATGCATGTATATACTATCCCAGATGCTCCCACTTGCCTCATTATCACCTCCCCACCCCACCCCACCCCACCATTCTTTTCACACCACAATTATTTAACAATGACCCTTTGAGCTAGCTACCTACTTGAGAACAACAATAATATCAAAATCACTTGTGAGTTATCTCCATCCCCTTGTTTCTCTACTTTCTTGTAGCTTCAGTACAACATTTCATTTCTTAGAACCCCTGATTTCTTGACCCTTTTTTCATTTATTGTTTTTTTCTGGTGATCGTAGAAATGAAATTTCCATCTGATGGCAATAGTATTTACTCTTCAAGTGCCCAACTGAAGAAATCTGAGATTACTGATGAAGAACAAGTATTTATTAACAGTGGTTCAGGAAGGGATCTCAGTTTTCGAAGTCTGTCGAAACTCATAATCCCACCATTGGGTTCTTCAGGTTCTAACCAAACCCAAAATGACTCAAAAGGAAGAATCATCTCTCCCATGGATTCAAGATACAGGTCTGTCTCTACATCCATGCATGCATATACTATATATATATATACACACACACACACTTCTATTATATTTTGTAAGAATATTTGAATGAGTGTGTTGGTGTTGCAGATGTTGGGAAACCCTAATGGTGATTTTGGTAGCTTACTCAGTATGGGTTTGCCCTTTTGAGATTGCATTTCTTGATTCGAGTCCAAAGAAAGAGCTATACATTGCAGACATTATCGTGGACATATTCTTTGCAGTTGATATTGTCTTGACATTTTTTGTTGCCCACATTGATTCAAGAACTCAACTTCTTGTCCTCGATTCCAGAAAAATTGCGACGAGGTCAGAATATTTCTTCTTCTTCATAATTACTTTTCTTTTTTGAACAAATTATGAATATTTTTTCATCGCTCTATTCTGTAATTCATAGAACGTTGTTCTGTTAGAATGACAGTAGAACATTCATTAAACAAATATTTAATTACAGCAACCTTTTATACTTATGATTAGGCGATCAAAGAAAGAATTTATCATCAAAGTTAATGATTTTCTCATTTTATTTAATTTGTAAAGAATTTATTATTCGATTCTTACATAGTCAAAATTCTATCATTCTATGAAATAATGCAGAACCGTTTTGACCAATTGGTAAAAAGGAATCATTAAAAAGTTCGAGATGATCCTAGAATGTAAATATCGGCAACATATGGACCATATTTGTTAAAGAATATTAATGGCAAAGACCCCATGGCCACTACTCCAATATGGTACGTAAATGTTTGTGATGATTGATGGTAGCCTTAGGTTCCACCTAGAGGACAAATAGTGGCATGTCATATAGGGAATATATTTATTATATCGTCCAACTCTATTAAATAATTTAATAAGTACGTGCATAATTTGGGACACTTGGCCCACGTTTAACCGTATTTTTTAAAATTTATTTTCAACCACAAATTTTATAGAATATACAATTTTATCAATTTTCAATCATACATTAATCATCAATTTTTATCAAAATACACTAAAAAAATAAAAACCTATTTGTAGCAAAACCAAACAGGAGCTTAGAGACATGACTTGTAGCAGAGTGACCGAACGTCTATATATATTTTTTTTCCAATTTTAAAAACTAAAAATATTTTTTTTTTCTAAATTTTAAGCTGATGAAATTACATTTTTAACCACACATCTCATTGGACTCCAACTTTTAACCACACTTTTCATAGTTAACTAGCTTATAATCTCAAAAAGCTTTCAAACGGGGCTAAATCATATTTTTGATTCTCAACCCATTATTTGAGTAGAGAATCGGTCCCCACGATGTACTCAGGGGCGGAGCTAGAAAATAAGATTTGTGGAGATAAATCACATCAAATTTTAATTGTGGGGACAAAAATTGAAAATTACAAGAATTTTTTTGAAAAATCTTAGAAAAAAAAAATTGGACAAAATATTGAATTTTCAGATTTATTGTGGGGGCAGGTGACCTCACTGTCCCCACCATAAATCCGCCCCTGCATGTATTTTTAGTTGTAAAACATCTATAAGGACAAAATCATCCAAATAGTTGTGGTCCTCGTAAAAGCATGCCTTGCTTCAAATTTTCGAGTATTGGCCCCTTGTTAGAAAATAAATCAACCATTAGTTATTTTGTAAAAATCTAGCATATGTTTCGTCCCAGTTTTTTCGAAAACTCGCTTTTTCAAAATTCATTTTCAACTATACTTTCTCCCTTAAAATAATAATATACATAAATTGAAAAAAAAAAAAAATTCTTATTTTTTAACCACGCATTCTTAACAAAAAATAAAAAAAATAAATAAAAATCATTATTTTAGAACTCGTTTTTTTCCCTAAATTTCTATTAAAATGGAGCCCAAAAAGGTCTTAATAGATTCGATCCAGGGGTGAATGGAGGGGGAACTGGGCTTGAAGTCTCCCAGCCCATATCCATTTCTGATCCTGATTTCTGTTTTGTTAATAGTTTTTGTCCTTTTTTTTAATATTTGATTGTAGACTAGAGTGGTGAATGATTAATTATTGCGTTTAAATTTAAATGGTTGGCTTGAAAAATAAAAAAAAATAAAAAATTGATTAAAAATAATACTAAAAAGTGATACGGAATCGTGAATAATATTTTGGAAATCATTTATATATTTATCAAAGGTGAGTGATATTGACATAGAAACGAACATATGAAGAGTCACCATGGCATTGATCAAATTAAAGAAAAATGTAGAATTCTTGTTTCTCTTTGAAGGGTGTTATTGATTTGAACAACTGTAGTGTTTTTAATTTCTTTTTTAATACATTTAACGTAAGTTCAATAATAATAATAATAATAAAGTGAAAAATCGAATTTGTAAAATTTTTAACCCTTTTAATTAAATTTTATGACATTATTTATGGGTTGATTTTATGGTTATAATGTTATTACTTGTTTATCAATTGCATTTTTACTTGTTATTACCTTTTGTAAAGTTTAGTAATGAATGTGATGATTTTTAAAGTTCAGTAATCTTGTGGAAACCTTTTACAAAGTTCAATGATGATTTGAGTGATTTTGAAAGTTCAGTTACCACTTCGAAGTATGGCGTAAAGTTCAGTGACTATTTGGACAATTCACTCCAAAGCAGTCTAATAAATTCATCAAGTTATTATAAAGGATCAAAAGTGCCCGTTATTAATAGAATTCACTGCGTCTCTCTGTAAATATTGTTCACGAAAATATGTTTCGGATTTAAATCACCGCAAGTGCACGGTTCGTTGACAAGTAATAAAGTGGAAATCCTAGAATTTCGAGTATCGTTCCCACGAGGATTGATTTAACGTGATTATTATTATCTCGACCTTAACCGAATCTATTAAGGTGTGGATGATTGTTCTAGATTTTATGATTAAACTATGACTAACATGGAAATTGAAATAAAATTAGGAATAAATGCAAGAGCGATGGTTAAATGCAAAAGTTGAAGAAATTGATGTATGAAAAAACGTACTAGGATCCCGAATCACCAATCAAGTTCACTTTTAACTCCTATTTCACAATTTGACAACACGATGAATTGGTTGAAGAATCAATGTTTCTAACTTATTCAATAATCTCTTTCCAGTAGAATTGAACATATTCTAGCATACCATTTGACTATATTTCTATGACAAATGCAATATACAAGAATGCATGCCGTTTTGTAAACACTTAGAGATTCACATAAAGTATAGCGGTATATTTCTATCCCCTATCGGACCTTACGATGATTTATACCTTGTAGAATCTATTTCCCTTCTTTCGAATGCATAAAATAAATCACCCAAACTCATACAACTATTGCGCATATAATTGTAGAGACAAGAAAGTGTATATAAATCATTCAACATCCATCAAACGTGTTTAAATATCAAATTGCAAAATAGAAATTAAAAGTTCACAATACGAGGTTCATCGTTCACCTAGTACATAAAAAGTCTAGCCTAGCATGACTAAAGTTAAAGAATAATAAAAATAATCAAGAGAAGACATCACCAAAGAATTAGGGTTTAAAGCTTGAATCTTGAATCTTGAAGTGAAACCCTTGTTCCTTGTTCTCGCCTTTTTCCTTGCTCTTTAATGGTGTTTTTCTCTTTAAGAATGCATCAAAACCTAGTCTAGGACGAGTTTAGGCTTTTATAGTTGCCCTAGAATCATTATCATAAGAGTTGTAGTTGGATAAGGAAACTTAAGAATTTCTCGCCCAGAATACCCCTTGCTGTAGCAAGGTATATTTCCATGCTGTAGCATGGGCAAAGTAAATCCTTCCTGAAAATCTCTGTTGAGGTCTGGGCTATAGCAATGTATAATCTCATGCTATAGCATGGATGAATTTTCGCTTCTAGTGCAAATTGGTCCCCAATCTTCTTTTCATTCCACTTTTGGCTTTTCTTCCTCTTCCATCTTCTTCTAGTCATCCATAATATTGACAATTAGATTTTCAGCGAGGTTCCATGCTCGGTTCAAAGTTCGGGTCAACTTATGAATAATTGCGATTTAGTCCCCGAACTTTCATTTCCTTCCATTTTGGTCATTTTCGCCTTTTTTCGCGCATATTTCATTATTTCCATCAAAGTAAACCTACAAACACAATTCATATTGGATTAAGCCGTATTCAAGCATTTATATCAACAATTAATCATGTTTTGTCGCATAATTAAGTGCGCAAAACGCACTTATCAAATATATCCGTTTTACATGTATTAATTCACTGTACATTACGGTGCAAACAGAATTTAGACCTTGGATAAATTTGGTTTGTAATTTTTTGGGTAAACAGGTACCTCTCAACCTGGTTTCTAATGGATGTGGCTTCAACAATCCCATTTGAAACAGTAGCTTTCTTGTTTACTGGGAGACATCAAGCTGGTGTCTCCTACTCAGTTCTAGGAATGCTCAGATTTTGGCGTCTTCGCCGCGTCAAGAGCTTCTTTACAAGGTTAGTATTTCACCCATACTAACTTAATAATATCACATTTCTTCAAGTAGAATACAAAGTTCTAAAAAGATCGAAAAACATGTCATCAAGCTATGTGACTATGGCTAAGGCCTTGATGAATTGGTAAAGAAGTTGGAATGCGATATTAAGATTTTGAGATTCAAATGGCATTGCAGGATTGAAAAAGATATCAGAGTCAGCTATTTTTGGGTCAGATGTGCCAGGCTTTTATTTGTAAGTATTTGTTATCAAAATCATCTTCAATATCAAAATAAGTATTTGTAAGATTGGGAATTTATCGTGTTATCAGTATGAGTTTTACGGGCAACAAGCCCTTAAAAATGAGATCGAGAGGATATATATATGGTATGATTAGACCTACACGATCCAACATTTTGTACTTACGTTTCCAGGTAACGTTGTTCCTAGCGCATTGTGCTGGATGCCTATACTACTTTTTAGCTGTCAAATATCCACACGAAGGAAAGACATGGATTGGATCTGCTATTCCGAATTTCAAAGAGACGAGCCTTCGGATAAGATATATTTCAGCCCTGTATTGGTCCGTCACTACCATGACTACAGTTGGATATGGTGATCTACATGCAGTGAATACCTTAGAAATGGTGTTCATAATTTTCTACATGCTTTTCAATCTTGGCCTAACTGCTTATATTATTGGTAACATGACAAACTTGGTTGTTGAGGGCACTCGCCGTACAATGGAATTCGTAAGTCCTTTTTTCTATCTGATGGAAAGTAGGTGACAAAATACATGGAAAGAAAGTGATTTTATTGTTGTATTTTCTTGTAGAGAAGTAGCATTGAAGCTGCATCGAGTTTTGTGTCCCGTAACAGGTTGCCTCCTAGGTTGAAAGACCAGATATTGGCTTATATGTGTCTTAGGTTTAAGGCTGAGAGCTTGAACCAGCAGCAACTCATTGAACAGCTACCAAAAACACTATGTAAAAGTATCCGGCAGCATTTGTTTCTGCCTACAGTCGAGAAGGTTTATCTCTTTAAGGGTGTCTCTAGGGAAATTCTATTGCTCCTGGTAAGCAATATATATTTAGTTGAAAGAAAAATCTCATGCCTAAATTAGCATGCGAGATTTTGATTGCATGTAAAATCTGTTTAAAATGATCAGGTTGCAGATGTGAAAGCTGAATATATCCCTCCAAGAGAGGATGTTATAATGCACAATGAAGCACCAGATGATGTATACATAATTGTATCCGGTGAAGTTGAAATGATTGACTGTGACAAGGACAAAGAAAGAGTCATTTGGACATTCAAATCAGAGGACATGTTTGGAGAAGTTGTAGCATTTTGTTCTAGACCTCAAATCTATACATATCGTACAAAGACACTTTCACAATTGCTGAGGCTGAAAACAAGCAGTCTGATAGAAGCTATGAAGACCAGACAGGAAGATAATGTTACCATGATTAAAAATTTCCTTCAGGTTGGTCATTAGGTACTTGGCTTTACTATCAAAGGTTTTGTTCTGTCGTGGTGCTAGGATAATAGAATTCTTCAAACAATCTGTTCGTTTGTGTGTTGTGCTGAACTGTGTAGGGATTAATTATGTTTTTCACTTATCCACTTGACTGGGAATCAACCTAGTTTCTTATGATGAATCTAACTAATGGTTGGATGCTAAAATGTGGTGGTTGCAGCATCACAAAAAGCTGAAAGATTTGTGCCTAGGGGATTTATTTCTTGAAGGCGGGGAAGAAGATGGTGACCCAGACATGTCAATAAACTTGCTCACAGTTGCCAGTACAGGCAATGCTGCTTTTCTTAATGAGCTTCTAAAGGCTGGGCTGGATCCTGATATCGGAGACTCTAAAGGAAGAACCCCATTGGTACGCTAAATTCTGCTAGTAAATTGAATCATGATTTATCTTTGGGTTTTGTTTCCTAAAGTATTGTGAAAGAATGGCCAGACTAATTTCAATTTTCAACTCATTAAATCAAGAAATGCATGGTTAAGATCTTAATAGAACAAAACAAACATACATAATAATAGGAAAGAGAAGGGGAAAAAAAAAATAGCGCATGTACAAAAAAGTAAATTTTTAAACATGTTTGGGAACAAAAGTTTACTTATAATTAACTTAGCTTAGCCAAACATACCTGCTTTCTTTGTTATTGTACTTGACACCATTGTCATCCTAACGTGTCTTGTTGAACACCTCAGCAAATAGCAGCATCTAAAGGGCATGAAGAGTGTGTAGTGACGCTCCTCAAGCATGCATGTAACATACACTTGAAAGGTAAAATGTCATCCTCTGATCTCTATGCATATGTATATAATGTATAATTATTTAACATTTTCTTGACGGGTTTTTTCGCATTGAAATATGATGAATAACATAATTGATGGCAGATATGAATGGTAACACGGCGCTATGGGAAGCCGTTGCAAAAAAGCACCATTCAATATTCATGATTTTGTATCGCTGGGCTTCCATTTCTGATTCCTACATTGCTGGTGACCTTTTATGCATGGCTGCAAGAAGAAATGATTTGACAGTGGCAAATGAACTCCTAAAACACGGATTACATGTCGACTCAAAGGATCGTCATGGATTGACTGCTATCCAAGTTGCGATTGAGGAAAATCACGTTGACATGACGAGACTTCTTCTGATGAACGGGGCTGAGGCCAATGATACAGTTAAAAACAAGATTCCTCCAGTAAATTTGAATGACATACTGCAAAAGCGTGAGATAGGACACCGTATATCAATTCCTGAAGCACTGGATGAAGATGTTCTTAGAAGGCGTGAAAATGAGAAGGATCGCGGTGGAGAAAGTTTTCAGGGACTGTGTGTTCCTAGAGTTAGTATATATAAAGGCCACCCCATGGCACGTGGAGAATCACATTGCACTGAGCCAGGGAGGTTGATTAGGTTGCCAAATTCCCTCGTAGAGCTCAAGAACATTGCAGGTAACAACTTATTTTGCGTTCAATTGAGTAGAGTTTTTCACAATTTGATATTTGATTCTTTGTGGCAGGTAACAAGTTTGGGTTTGATGCTACAGACGCATTGGTGGTTGATGGAGAAGGAGCAGAAATTGACTCTATTGAAGTGATAAGAGATAATGACAAACTGTTTATAATTGAAAATCCAGATTATATTATGTAATAAAATATACAAGAAACAGCCAATAGAGTCATACGTTGCTAAATATGCACCTATATATCAGATAATCAAATCACCTGTGGTAGTGTGGGCTTATTACCCAATTGTATGTTTTGGGTTCAGTTAGTAACAATGATCTAATCGTATTTTCAAATATCTGGCAAAAATCAAATATAATTTAATTAATTACCAAGATCGTCCAAAATTGCTGCAGATGCTGTGTTAAAAGGATTCACTCAAGCATCTTAGTGGCCGATCTGCATCCACCAACAGTTACTAAATCGGGCGTCACAAGCGACTGTAAATGCGATCTAGAATGGTGAAACTCCCATTGAAAAAATTTGAAGCAATGAATTCTGAATTTGAAACTAAAAGGACTTCAGAGGTGCAAATATTCGGGAACAGTAGGACCAAATTGCGTGGGAAGGGTTTTTTTTTTTTCGCCGTAGGAAATCGCCGCCGCTGCCGTGAGTTTGCACTGAGTAAACTTCGCTCCATGTGCAGTAGTCTGCAAACCACACATGAGAGATAAATCACACTAGGCAAACCCGATGCGACGGACTTGATCAAGAAAGTGTTGATTGAGGATTCGAACTAGTGACCTTCTTCGCGTTCACCTGCTTCATCAACTCGACCACTCCCGAAAGGTAGAGGGTTTGAGTATTTTATATGGGTAAGAGATGTGGCGTGGGCTTGACTAGGAACCGTAGATTCGAGGAGAGGATGAATATGGACGATGGGTGGTGTGGGGCAGAGGGCGTTTCGCGGTGTGGGGCAAAGGTAGCAGAACCTACAAATAAAAATGGCATTGTAATCACCTCTAGGCAAAAAATCAAGAAGCTAAACCGCAAAACTGAAAATCTAAATACTACAAGTCAAAGTTTGAAGAAATAAATAAAGTTCGGCTTGCAGCTTGCTGAGTTTCTTTATTGCATTGAAAAATACACTAGCAGTTCGTATGAATATCAAGAACAAAATTCAACAAGACTGGACTGTATAACTAACGAAGTTTTTATTTTCTTTTTCTTTCTTAATACCATCCAATTCTTTCTAACAAGCGGGCACGAGCACTAGAGGAAATACTCTATGATAGTTTGATTTCTTGAAAATTGTTCTATTCAATTATTCATTTTGTTGCCTACACATTATTTTCTAGAAAACCTCAGGAATAAATCAATAAGTAAATGTCACAAACAAAAAACTACATGCTTATAGACAATCAAAACAAGGGAAAGAGAACATCATTAGGCATGTTCGATAGGACTTCTGCTTCTTGTAGAAGAACAATTTGTGAAGCTATGTGAGATCAATTATCTCTAAAAGCTCTTCCAGCAAAATAAAGCACTACCAAAAAAATTAGTTAAACATGTTTGAAAGTCTCGTTGTCACTTATCTAAACACTAGTTGTCGCCTCGTGCTATGCACGAGTTTTGTACTTATTATATGTTTATTAGCGTGCTATTTAATGATAATATTAGCGATAATAACAACGTAAAACGAAAACCTTAAATCTTTAAATATTATATTAATTGATTAAAATAAAATACATATTAGGAGATATGAAAATATATACAATGATTCTGAATACTTCTAATATTTAGCAGCACCTCCAACACTTTTTTGAGCAGCAGGAAGGAATCTCCACTTGAAACACTTCTTAGACCAGGATCAAAAAAATCATATGAGAGCACTTTTTGAATTGGAAAATGTATTAAAAATCTAATTTGTATCTAAAGCAAACATGGGACTAAATGATGTAGGATCATTTATGAGTAGAGCTACACTATATATGAGATTAAGTTACAAGTAGCAATACCTGTGTTCTCCTATCACGCTTCCTTTCACTTCATGGAACGTATCTGCAGAAGCACATGGAAACAAATTTGTTACTTTCTAACCAACAACTACAACTGGTATCCTGACCTAAGCAGACATACACCATTTGACGTAATTTATAAATTTTGGATAGTGAAATACACAGAATATATATATTTTACCTGACATTTAAGAAGGGCGAAGGAAATATTCATCGAAAGCTACATCGATTGCAATTTTTCGCCTGTATATATTGATCTTGTCCAATGAAATTGATTCAATTGGTTGTCCAAAAAGTAAGCATTCAATGTGTTTGAGCACAAATACTCCACAATTAGGCCTGAAATAATACAATATAGTATTAGACTATTAGTAATGTTAATATGAAAGTAAATTTAAGAGTAAATTTAATTTTAAGTAATGTTAATGCGCACCCACTGTTTTTGGAAGCAGGATAGGGTATAATATGTATGTCCATTTTTTTGTTTTCGTATTTTCTTAACCCCTGTCTGTCAGAGGGCATTAATAACCCTTGAATTAACAATAATACCGCATTTGCATGCAGCTTGATTTCGTCTGGGTAGCGAATGGTGTGGCTACAATTATATATCTGAAATTTCCATTCGCGTATATCCACAAGATAAAGATACCAATTATTGACCGGCGTCGAACATGGAATTTGTAGATAATTGCACTTTTTCCATGGAATTCCATAAATCGGTAAGATGCCAGATACATATTGCTGGAATACAATAGAGCTTGGTGAAGTTCCCTTCTCAAGGCCTTGTCTGACATTGTTTTGCCATATCATATAACGAGTACATTCATCTTCAAATGAGAAATCTAATAGTGCATATTCTTTAGAGACGCGAGGAGATTTATCACGAATCAATCGTCTCAATAGTGTTAACTCTGTGTTAAGAATCTATTGAAAGAAATAAATTGAATGAGAGACATTATTTATGCATTGCAAATATTGCAGTTATTATTTCTATATTATACTAACCGAAACATGTAGATCTTCAGATGTATTTTTTATAGTCAAGAGCATATCTCGACTATATTTGTGCCCGCTTCCATTATCCCAGTAATGACTACAAAAAAAAATTATATCAGTTTCAATACAATATAACGAAAATTATAATATATGAAATAATAAAGTATAAGTAGATTTCTTACTCCGGTGGATTTCTGTCAATCCAATCTGTTATGGTTGTGTATTTATCCACAGAAAAGTCTTCCAAAGGAGATATAAATGATGATGTAGATTCATCATTTGTTCGACCGTTATTTAGAGGAATGTTTTGTTGTAGAGAATTTACAATAGTGTCCATATTGGATTTTCAAGTAGACAAATGGAACTGCATATTCTCATTCCTTTCAGCATCTGAAGATTTTAGTGAACTTATATTGGTATCTATGAAGGATTTCATGGATTGGATGTCTTGTTGGGATTGTTTCTGTTGTTCAAATAGTTGTGTTTGGTTGTCAAGAATGGTTTGGTATCTAGCTTCATGATTTTTTGATTCTTGAATCATATCCGCCTTTAAATTATCGTATAAATTAGACACTTCTGATACCAAATGTTGGTTGTAGATGCCAAAAAGTTCTTCCATCTGTTCTTTTGTTACATAATTATGGCGAGAAGAGGAACAACCTGGCTCAAATTGAAATGTAGTGGCCGGCACATCTGTATCATGTATTGGCTCAAATTGAAATGTAGTGGCCGGCACATCTGTATCATGTATGTCAGCAGGCGGTATTTCAAATTCAAATGAAGTACCTGGATCAGGATTATTCATTTGATGTTCTTGTGTGGTAGTATGCGGAATTTCTTCTGTCACGTTAGCGAATGTTCCATTTACGATAGCATCTAATATATGTTGTTCATTATCTGGTGTCAATGACAGCGTTGTGCACCACACTGTTTCTGATTCTTCTTCCGTGGGTATCAGAACTGGAATGACTTCAATCTATAACAATGGAAGAAGATTCTGTTAATTTTTAAAACGAATAATTTAATAGTAGAATATTATTGAATGATTATAATGAATTTTAGAATACCTCTTCAGCAGTTATAGAGGTCAAAAAATCTCTGATTACTTTTTCAGTCAGAAATTTGTTTGGTCTCCATTTATGTATTCTGGGAAACTGTAAGGTTCTACGTTTGCGACGACCGAATTGTTGCCCAAATTGTGGAAAAGCTTCGTATATCCAACACTGCAAAATTATAAGAAGTGAATATTATACGGCAAAAATTTATTCTATAGGTAAATGAAAATTTATTAAAAATATAAATTACATACCTGAGATGCAAGTGGAAATCCATGTATGGAATATTTTCGATCTGTCTGTTGGTTGTTTCGCAGTTTTTGTGCGCGTTGTTGCAATGAATTCAACAGAACGAAATACGATATACGACCCCATGGATAAATAAGAAATTCGT
Organism: Fraxinus excelsior; assembly: GCA_019097785.1. NCBI lineage: Eukaryota > Viridiplantae > Streptophyta > Magnoliopsida > Lamiales > Oleaceae > Fraxinus > Fraxinus excelsior. Next base: position 5,027,322 of record CM032633.1, on the reverse strand, counting down.
CTAGATTTTCAACCATGGCCAATGTCTGATAATTAATATATCTTCCAACAGGTTTTAAAACACACTCCACTAACATGACTAATCTCAATTTGAATTTATCCTCCATATTTTCACATTGATGAAATGTTTCGAAAAGCATTACCATAGTGATTCTTTTACTTCCGTGGAAATAAATATTTCTAAGTCGATCATCACTGGAGTCGAGTTCTGCTGTTACTTCGTGACAAGGTAATCCAGTAATCAGACAGTACTCTTGAATACCAAATCTGGCAAAATGATTATTTAATTTGAACCATATTTCATTTGTTTTGCCTGAATCAACGATCCTCAATATAAACTCGTGTATTAATCTGCTACAAAATTGTTGCTCTTCTGTTCTATAAAGATATCCACAAATAAACCCACACAAACTGCTGCTAAATATTAAAGACTGTTTGTCTTCGTCAATAAGTTGGATGAAATCTTTAACGTACCGAAGCAATGGAAATTGGGTGATGGTGGCAGAGAACCATTGATCTGGGGCAACGATATAATCAAGAGACATCTGCAATCTGCAAGAATAAATAACCTTCAATTAAAAAAAAAAAATATATGGAACAATCATAGGGAACTCCGCGTGCGGAGGTTTGGCCTCCGCCGCGGAGGTTTTGTCCTCCGCTTGCGGAGGTTCAGAACCTCCGCGTGCGGAGGTTCAGACCTCCGCAAGCGGAGGTTATGCGGAGGTCTGAACCTCCGCCAGCGGAGGTCCAGAACCTCCGCTTGAACCTCCGCTTGAACCTCCGCTCAGAGGTTCAAGCGGAGGTCCAGAACCTCCGCTTGCGGAGGTTCAGACCTCCGCTGAACCTCCGCAAGCGGAGGTTCTGACCTCCGCAGAACCTCCGCCAGCGGAGGTTCCTGAACCTCCGCTAGCGGAGGTTCAGATCCTCCTGTGGAGGACAGATCCGTCCGCGGAGGTTGCTTCTTGACTGATATTTCACCGATTACCTGTAGTGCAAAACCTTGCTTGAAGAGATGGACTACAAAACCTTGCTTGAGAAGAGATGGAGTAGAGGTATGGAGGGTGAATGAAGTGAGAGATTGATTTGTGAGAAATGATAATTTAGGGATTTTTGGGGGAGATGGAAGAAGATAGGGTAATTTTTCAAATTATATGTTTTCATTTAGTTATTTATTTAGTTATTGTAATTATTTATTTCTAAATTTATTTATTTAGTTATTGTAATTATTTATTTCTAAATTTATTTATTTAGTTATTGTAATTATGTATTTCTATTTAGTTATTTATTTATTTTTAAATTTATTTATTTAGTTATTGTAATTATTTCATTTATTTAGTCACTGTAATTATTTATTTCGTTATTGGATTTATTTAGTTATTGTAATTATTTATTTCTTTTAACTATTTAGTTATTTATTTAGTTATTTTGATTATTTATTTAGTTATTGGATTTATTTAGTTATGGTAAATATTTAGTTATTGTAGGGATTTATACAGTTGGATTTATTCAATTGTCGTAATAATTTTTTTGATTTAAATAATATGATGGATATAAATAAAATTTTTATATGAAGGGAAAAAAAAGGGAAAAGAAATTTTCAAAAAATATTTTTTTAAATATATATAATGTTCAAACCTCCGCTAGGTTAATTTTTAAAACGGGTGATTATATGTTTTCTTAACTATTTAGTTATTGTAATTATTTATTTCTAAATTTATTTATTTAGTTATTATAATTATTTATTTAGTTATTGTAATTATTTATTTCTAAATTTATTTATTTAGTTATTGTAATTATTTCTATTTAGTTATTTATTTAGTTATTGTAATTATTTAGTTATTGGATTTATTTAGTTATCGTAATTATTTATTTCTTTTAACTATTTAGTTATTTATTTAGTTATTGTGATTATTTATTTAGTTATTGGATTTATTTAGTTATTTATTTAGTTATTGTAAATATTTATTGTAGGGATTTATACAGTTGGATTTATTCAATTATCTAAAATATTAACTGTTTTGTAATTGAATTTATTTAATTATCTAAAATATTAACTGTTTTGTAATAATTTTTTGATTTAAATAATATGATGGATATAATATAAAATGAGAAATAAAATTTTTATATTAAGGAAAAAAAAAAGCGAAAAGAAATTTTAAAAAAATATTTTTATGAATATACGCTCTCCGCGTGCGGAGGTTCTATTCTCCGTGCGCGGAGATCACAGCCTCCGTAAGCGGAGGCTGCAACCTCCGCGTGCGGAGGTATAATACCTCCGCGTGCGGAGGTCACAGCCTCCGCTTGCGGAGGCTGTAATCTCCCCGCGCGGAGCTGGATTCTCCGCGTGCGGAGGTACGAGTGTCCCCGTGCGGAGCTCGCCGTCGTGCGTGAACGTTGATATCCCTGCGGAGATTGATATCCTTGCGGAGGTTCCAGTGTGGATTCTTCGCAAATGCTCCGACCTATTAATACAAATATTTAAATATTTAAAAGTAGAAACAAATGTGTAATGAAGAAGAAATGAAAATATATTTACGTAAATTTTCCTTTCCTTCATGGTTTTCTTCATGTTCATGTTTCTTGGGGTAAATGGGGAGATGGAAAGTTGTTGCATGTCTCTTTGTATTTTTTTTTTATATCAATTTAATATATAAATAGTAATTCATAACGAAATAGGGTTATTTTATATAGTTGTTATTTATATTTACAAACAGCGAGACGAAAGACTAAACAAGCATCTTCCAAAACCTATTCATCTGTTTTAGAAAATAACAAAAACCCAAAACCTCTTCATATTGCCTTCAAAAGTTATATGTTACGTATGGAGGAGGTTTCTTCACTGCGTCTTCACTGGTTCAAAAAAGAAAAGTTCAAGTCACTCGTGTACTGAGGACTCAACTTTTGCGAGCTTTCTTCTCTAGATTGGAATTTGGTTGAAGAGAATCATCTGATCGAAAGAGAGACTTTTTTGCAGCAGTTGTTGTTTGAGTATTTCCGGATTGTTCACTATTTGAGGATTGTGCCTTAGCTTTCCCTTTATTTTTCTTGCTGTCTTTGTTGTCTCCTGCAGCTGAATTTTTATCTGAGTTTGTCTCATTGATTGCAGCAAGTGAAGGTTCATTTTTTTCTAAAGAGTTGAAGGTGAAGATAATTTCAAAATGGCACTCCGAAGGATTTTGCCGTTTTTGTGTCGCTTTGAGATAAAATATTGAATCTATTTCGTTTTCACTTTCAGTTTTCATAAAACTGTTTATGTCCACATCTGGTTCCTGCAAATTGGAAATTGGAAATATTGAAATGTAAAGAAAACAATATTTAACAATAAGAAAACAATTTTGAAGAATGTAAACTGTGATTTGACCTTTTCAAAATGGGTCCTTATTGCGTTACCAGTACACTGTAACAATGTTTCTGCAGCGCTTCCTATGATGCTTGCGTCTATCATTCCAGATTCGTCTTGTAGATGCACGAAAGCATTTGCTCTGGAGGAGATATATGACGTGAATTTTTAATTCTGTTGAGGTATGAAATAAAATCTGAACAATATAAATTACCTTGGTACAGCTTTTGCATATTCACATTTACAGAATCGGCACTTGTGAATTTCTCCAAGATCTGCGTTCGACAATTTTTTGCAGTTATCGCATGACATGTACCAGAACTTTTGATTTTTTGAAATGATCTTCCAACGTGCTTGGACCCAATAGAATTTTTTCTGCACAATAACCAGTTAGAAAATGTTGAAATTTGAAATGAATATATTTATATTAATGAACATATATATTTGATGAAGACTTACCTCAGGATGAATTCCTAGTAACTCAGCAATTGGCGTAAATTTGTCGTCGGGGGGAGGTATTATTTTCGGTGGTGTGAGAGGAATAGAACCATGATCTTGCGTGAGTTGGTCAAGTTTTTCTTTGTTAACTTGCAGCCTGGAGAAGAAAGTCAGTGTATATTGATTTATAAAAATGTAAAATGTATTTGTTACATTATATTTAAAGTACCAATCTTTGTACTCTGCCACAGCCAGTATGTCGCTGTTGATGAAGAAAGTGCTGTTAGTTTTGGTTGATAAAGTAATACCTGCAAAGTAAATAATAAATGTTGGTATATTTGTCGGAAGTAGATGTATTTAAATAAATAAAAATGAAATGAACATTTATACCGTTAAACGAAGAAACCTTAAGATTTATAGCCCATATGATTGGTCTGTCGTTCAGATTGGCTATAATCGTAAGACATTCTCGTTCTAGAAAACTGTCCCACAACGTTAATATCATTGTTTGAAATTCTTTATCTATCAAAATGATATCCTGAAGAACCGCCTCTGTGCCAAAATGAGTTTGGATAGTTCTCTTTGGTTTAACGTCCACAACTATTCCTATTACACCTGAGAAAAAAATTGTTATAATTTTTTCGATACACAAAATCATACATATAATTATAATTGTATAATATTTGATAGAAATTTTACTAATATTGCTGTTTTGATCCATGTGGCGTTCTAGTTGATGAAATGGAGTAAGTTGATATTGTGAGAAGACGAAGTTTAAATTATTTTCATCTATTTCTTCAATCTTTGTTCTTCCTGTTATGGTCCATATTTTTTGGTCAGAGGAGCTTGTTCTTCTAAACGGACTTTTATTTTCTTTCACCGTTGCATTTGAGATCACATAGGTTTTTCCCAGTTCCAGTTGATCGTTAAGTGCAGTAATATTTGTATCGTAGAGAGTTGCTGTAACTTCATTACCCTGTTTAAACAGAACTTGTTAAGCGCTTAAGCAGAACTTGTTAAGTGCTTATAGAATATATTGATAAAATAAAATCAAAAATTTATTCAGTTACTGTACCTCTAAATCCATCAGCAGCATAGTTTGGTATCTGGTGTTAGAATTACGAGCAATTTTGGGTATTTGCTTTCCGATGATAACCACCTTTGAGGACCAATTAGTTTCTGAAATGACAATTTGTGGGATAAGTTTATATGGTGTAGACATGACTGTGTTTCGTCTGTGATTTGTATAAGTAAGAAAAAGTGTGAAGACGAAGCTATTTATAGGACGAAGTGGATGAACAGTTGTAATAAATAAATAATTTATTTTAATACGTTATTGGAAAGATAAACCTGGATGAATAGTGTTGAGAAATAAATAATTTCTTTTATTATGTTATTGGAAAGATAAACTTTGAAATTCAAGTTTCAATGTAGGTACGTGTCTTTACCTATCGAATGTGGTGTATCCACGTGTTATGTACAAATATCTTTATTTTTACTATAATTGTCGGCGAAAAAATTTGTCGATATGTGTATATATTATATAAAAAGCATACTGACGACTTTAATTATACTTCTGTTTTATTTGTGTTTATTTGTAAATTTTATTGTGTTCTTGCAGTAATATTTTGTAGCAATATTTTTAAAGTGAATAAAAGTTAAATTCAAGTGTATAGAATATATATAGAATGTATTTTATTAATGGCTATTTACGAATAGAAAAAAAAATTGAAAAAAAAAATTGTAATTAGAGACATGAAAATTATAATAGCAAAATAAATTATACATTTAGTTAGAAAAGAACTCATATCACAATGTTATATCTTCGGGCAAACATGTGTCACGCACAGCTAGCATAGTTTTGCGACCAGAAGCAAATAATGAAGCCAGGTTGAGTGAAAGCTATCCATATATATTCGGATCAAGTATAAGAAGAAGATAGTGTGAAATATACCTGCATATGAAAATAAAGACAATTATCAGTAATTAAGTTCACCGTATAAAAATAAGAAACACATACATTTAAAATATTGAAAATGAAAGTAGTTATGAAACAAATAAATAAACAAATACTTACTTATACTTCTATGAATGAATAAATGAAAGAATTTCTTTATAAACAACATTCTTTGTACACATATTGTGTAAATTGTCATTGTTTGATGGTTTCAACAAAACTTTTAAAGATTTACTTGTTTTAGCTCTTGATAATGCTACGTAAAGTTGACCATGACAAAAGACTGGTTCAGGGAGATATAAACCAACATAATCAAGTGTTTGACCTTGTGCTTTATTTATCGTCATTGCAAAACATGGTCTGATTGGAAATTGAGTTCGTTTAAAATGAATTGATGTTTGATCATTTTTTAGAGGTACAAAAGGAATTCTTGGTAAAAATACATGTTTGCCACGATATTCGCCAGTTGCAATTTCAGCAAGAATTACATTCTTATTAAATTTCTTACAGGTAAGGCGTGTTCCATTACATAATCCTTCAGAAGGGTTGATATTTCGTAACAACATAACAGGACAATTTATCTTAAGCTTTAATTCATGTGGTGGAATACCATTTGGAGTTAAAGTATTCAAGAAATCTTCCTGAAGGTTTTGTTCTGATTTGTCAATCATCTCATCAAAGCTGTAATACGTGAAAATTTCACCAGGAATCTGATCAAGTAAAATTCTGTTAATATAATCAACACATTCATTTCTAGGCGTAAGAATTACACGATTTCCCATCGTATGTAAAGTATCAACATATGTTTCTATATTTGGGAAAACATGATTTATTAAAATTTGCAAAGATGTAACTTCATCATCAAATGGTATAATTATGCTAGCCGGAAGTTGAATGTAATTACAATTATGTTTTTCCTCTGTTCCATTTCCAACTCGAAGCAAATATTCAGAAAATGCAGGATCTAATTTTGCACGCATGTTCTCAACTAAGGGTAAATGTAAATACAAAGGCCACAAGTCTGAGAAGACTAAGCTAGCCTTCATTATATCTTCTTTTGTTCCTCTCGGTATTACTGGTAAAACTTGTCTGAAATCTCCTCCTAAAACAACCACCTTGCCACCAAAAGGCAAATTACAATCATTAATATCTCTGAGCATTTTATCAACGGCTTCAACGGTACAACGATTAACCATAGGTGCTTCATCCCAAAGTATTAATGTAGACATTTTTAATAAAGTCCCTAAAGCTGATTGTTTAATAACAGAACAAATAATTTCACCAACTGTTTCAAGAGGAATTTTA